>APFE031522436.1:54446-70919 GCA_000404065.3 Pinus taeda | reverse complement strand
ACCAGATTTGGGAAATGCCTCTGAGTTTCATAAACTCATTTGCATTGATGTTCTTGGTGAACCTCCATCTGAACATATGTTTTGCAGTTATCATTGTGAGCTCATATTTGGTTGAGCCTCACTGGATTGATGCCAAGAATCTTCTGAGATATCTTCATGGCACAATGGGTTAAGATACGCTGTCGAAGATGTGAGACTACTTGGATATACTAATTTTGATTGGGCAGGCAGTGTGGTGGAGCGTAAGAGCACTTCCGGGTGCTGTTTCACCTTGGGGTCTGCTTTGATATCCTGGATGAGCAGGAAGCAGAAGTCGGTGGCTTTGAGCACCACCGAAGCAGAATATATTGCTGCTAGCATGACCTCGTGTGAGGCAGTCTGGTTGAGAAAGCTCTTTAGTGAGTTGTTTAGATTTACATTGGATACCACTGTGATTCTCTGTAACAACCAAAGGTGGGATTCAATTATTGAGGAATCCCGTATTCGTCGATTGCTCCAACAAATAGACATCATCTGGGATATGGTAAGTCAATGAGCAAGGAGGCTCCACCGCATTAAGATGATGCACAGGTCGATACAACTTGTCAAAGCCCTGAGGAAAGATCTAATCTGTGATTTTCCCAAACGACTTGGAGTCATCAAGAAACCCTTGTACAAGGGTCCTGCATGTTGCATACATTGAGCTCTGGGAGCTCTAAGGGCTTGCGGTTTTTACTGGAGCAACATATGACCACATGGTGACTCACCCTCCCCTGGTGGTGTGCACTGGAACAAGATGATTCGCCCTCTTGTGGGACAAGATGATTCGCTCTCTTGTTGAACAGGATGATTCGCTCTCTTGTGTAGCAGGATGATTAGTTCTCCTGTGAGGCCTGGATTGATGTGTTCTCCATGGCGACTATAGCAGGGTTGATGTGTTCTCTTGTGAGGCCTGGATTGATGTGTTCTCCATGGTGGCCTGGATTGATGTGTTCTCCATGGTGATTGTAGCAGGATTGATGTGTTCTCCTGTGAGGACAAAATTGATTAGTTCTCCTGTCGAGGCATCCTACCCATGTAGTCTGGGACTCATGGGAAGTACCTCTCATCTGATCAATGAGCAGGGAAATGAAGTTAGGGACCATAGTAGTACCGATGGATGCATCACTGTATCTACCGTACTCCCTACGCTAGGATGACCTCCATTGATCTGGGACCAGTGGTAGGAGTTGTACCTTACTATGACACTGACTTCGGGTCGGTTGAGGCTGGTTTGGGACCAGTGGTACATACTTCGAGACTGACTTCGTGTTAGTACAGTACTAGTCTGGGACCAGTGAGAGTGATACATACTATGACGCTGACTTCGGGTCAGTTGAGACTGGTCTGGGACCAGTGGTAGGAGTGGTACTTACTATGAAGCTGACTTCGAGTCAGTTGAGACTGGTCTGAGACTAGTAGTACGCACTCTGAGACCGACTTTGAGTTAGTGGAGGATGATACTGGTCTGGGACCAATGGAGTTGTACGCACTATGACGCTGACTTCGGGTTGGTTGAGACTAGTCTGGGACCAGTGGTACATACTCTGAGACTGACTTTTGAGTTAGTATGATACATCCTCGATCAATTCTTCTTCTTCATAAAAACAAGACAAAGCAGAACAAGCAGAATAGAGGAAAGCAGGGCAAGGGTCAAGTTGTACAAGGGCAGTGCATTTGATGGATGAATAGTAACGACAGATAGACAAATTGCAGATGAAATTCTCCCTAGTTGAGAGGGATTGTTAAAATTGGTAACCAGGGCAAAACTTCATGTGGGTCATCTTATTCATGGCTGATAATATTTTTTTTAGATTCCTTTCGTCGAGAGGTGTAGGATTGATATAAAGATCATCCGATTCCAATAAGTATTCATGGAGATATGAATTTATTTTGATTATGGAATTATTATCAAGCTGACCTACAACTCATGTACGCTCAGAAGCCCAACAGTCGCATCTATTCAAACACCAACGTTGTGTATAAATATAGGAGGACTTTTCCTCATTTGGACTCACTCATCTCATCACATCTCTCTTTCTTTACTGCGCAGAAAAAAGTCTCTTCTCTACTGCGCAGAAATGGGTCTCTCTCACACATGTGAAGCCAGACGCTGCTGAAACTGAAGCTGCAACTGCAGAAGTAAAGTTTGACCTGCGTGGACTAGAAGATCTCCTCATCTAAACTACGTTGTAGGTTCATCTAAACCTCCTCTGAAAGCCGCAACTTTTGGTGGTGGAATCAAGTCAATCCAACGGACGGTTTGCAAGATATCGACTGCCCTAGTTTGAAAGAAGTTGTCGAAACTGACGCTGCAACTGCAGAAGTAAAGATTGACCTGCGTGGACTAGAAGATCTCCTCATCTGAATTGCGCTGTAGGTTCATCTGAACCTCCTCTGAAAGCCGCAACTTTTGGTGGTGGAATCAAGTCAATCAAATGTACGGTTTACAAGATATCCACTGTCCTAGTTTGAAGCTAGAAGCTGCCGAAACTGAAGCTGCAACTGCAGAAGTAAAGATTGACCTGCGTGGACTAGAGGATCTCCTCATCTAAACTACGTTGTAGGTTCATCTGAACCTCCTCTGGAAGCCGCAACTTTTGGTGGTGGAATCAAGCCGATCCGACGGTCGAGTTTGTGAGATATCGTCTGCCCTAGTTTGATGATGAAGCCGCTAATCCTGATGCTGCTGATCTAGGGTTTCTTGATATAAATAGATTTATTGTATTGTTTCTCTCTGCTGAATTATTGAAGATAAAAGAAGATTTGATCAAAGGGTTTTCCCCACACATTGTGGGGGTTTGTCCCTGGCTAGCCACCACATCTTGTGTCCCTTGTCTTGGCTTGTTTTCTGTCGATCGTTTAATGTTCTATCTGCACTTTACTTTATGTATATGTGATTGCTAATCTGTGGAATATAATAACAAAAAGAAGTAAATTGTTATAAGCATAGAACATACCATAATTTAACACCACCCCAATTAGTTTTCCTTCAATTTCAATGGATGCTCTCTTGCCACCCTAGTTGGATCCTTTTTCCAGAGATTATATGAAGATCTAATTGTGTCTAATTTGCCGACAATCTTCAGCACCTTGGCCAATTTGCAGGGGTTTGAGTTTCATATTTTTCCAAGGTTGAGTTTGTCTAAAGAGAGGGCCGAATCTCCTCAAATATGAAGCAATGCAAAAAACTGGGGTTTGAAATCTTCATTATTCAGTTGTGCTAATAGAAGAGGAGGCTGAATTACACCAATGAAGAGGGCCTGCACTTGGTCAAAAACTTCCTGGGTTGAAATGGTCATATCTGGGCTCACTATGACTGAGTTTTCTTGCTAAAAAGAGGGTCGAACTCCTTCATTGCTGCCCAGGTCAAGTCTGCTTCATGAAGAGACGAGTTTCCTTGGTTCGGGAGGTCAAAAATCATCCATACATTTATTGTTGGATGTGCTGACTTGTGGTGGCCAAGTTCAGGGTGTTGAAGAGTCATTTTCCTTAACAAAACAGAGGTTGTGGTCTTTCCTTGTTTGTTGATGTATTGAACCAGAGTTACATCTTGTTTGAGGCAGAGTTTGAGATCTCTCGCTGGTTGCTTACCCATAGAGCTGAAGTTGGATCATAGTCATGGTTGCTGGTCAAATTAGTCCACTCCTGGAGTCAATGACAGTTTCCATAAGACAGAGTCATATCATGTCACTATACGTTCATATCAGTCTGTAAAGGAAGTCCTATTGCGTACTTTGGTTGTAGCTAAGTGTTAACTCAGAGAAAAAAAGGCGCTGAAGTTGTTCAGTCATCTCTGTTGATATATATGTCAAAGACCAAGTCTTGAATTGGAGCTTCATTGCAATATATGAACAGGTTCCTTTAATTTTGTGCACTGCTCTTTGAATAAATAATTGTGTAAAGTTTACATTCTTGCTGATATACATATTTCAGCGTTATTTGTAATATAAGAGATAATGTTTTAATCGTTGTAGTATTCATATTTCAATAAGAAATATGCGTTGAGTGCCATATGGTTATTCTTCTATATGTTGGGTTGTTATATGAGCATTTGCATGGACCTGGGAAATTACTTTTGATGAACAAACAAGAAAAATATATTGTTCTGTTTCTTGGAGGCACACATGCTGGTCATATATATATATATATATATATATATATATGTCAACGAAACACGAAGAGGTATACCTACAGCAGTTGTTCACCAAGTGTTTGACCAAATACCTCACCGAAAGACTCATTGAAACTCAGTTAAAACTTGGAAATTCTGAGTGCGAATTTGGAACAATTCAGTTGGGAACATTACATTTCCTAAGATATTATGTAAACACCCTAAGCCTTGGCCCACTGTTATTTCCTTTGTGCTTTTGTCTAAGCAAGGGGGTTTGCGGTATTGGCTCTGTTGATTTTTGGGGTCCCATTGGCAGCAGTTTTTTGTGCAAGATTTTTCTTCTTGTAGCCCAGTTAGCAACACCACGTCAACGTGGGCAGGTGAGAAGGGGAGTTGGTGAGAGAGGGCAATGTGATGGCCACATTCTGGGTGACCTTGGCTACGGTGAGGTTGTTGACCCCATCCCAGCTTAGCCACCTGTCATTGAGACACAACCACCCTCTCTGGAGACTCTTGACAGCCAGCTTCGACACATAACTCTTCTATTGGAGCAGCTCTGACCAGAACACAGCCATTAGCTTCATGAATGATATCCAACGAAATCAGTGGCATATGCAAGACTGTTTGGCCAGAATGCTGAGGGGGCAATGGCGAATACAAGAGAACATGAGCACATTGAAGGAAGGCTGGCCCATATGCCAAAGCATGCCCACTATCACTTCAGACCTCCTCCATCACCTGGCTTCGGTCAGGACCATCCTGCTTCGATCAACTCTGATTTTTAATGGTCGATGGTTGTATTCTGATTTTGAAGGTCTTCTAGTATCACCTACCTTTCAGGTTTTGGTTACTAAGGTTGTTTTGGCAACTAGCTATTTGTCCTGGTATTCACCTACTGGCCAATAAATCTGGTAAAAGTGAGTCCAATAGGATTTTGAGAACATGTAATCAAAAATGTAATCTTTTGGTATAATAGAAACTTCTCAAATTATGAAAAAAAATTAAAAACTAAATTAAAAATTAAAAATTAAAAATTAAACAAATTAAACAAATTAAAGGATTGAAATAAATAATTCTAAACGATAGATTAAAGATAGAAATTGATAGAATAGATCTGAGCTAATACAAGGAAAAATTAAGAACGAACTTGATTTATAGAGTCTTGTTTAATACTTCATTAGTGAAATGAACAATCTAGAAATTTATAACAATAATCTGTAGTTGCATACACACATAAAACTAGATATATCGGTGTAGAATATGCAAAATAATTCAAGGAAACCAAATATACCTATCCCTTGGTTAAGATTTTAAACAATGTATTTTTTTCTCCAAGGACTTACTAGCTAAAGGATATGAAAATTAAAACAAGCTAGTAAAATAAAACAAAAAATATAAATTTAAAAGAAATGTTGTTTTAGAATTCTTATGAATAGGTGGTTGAGAAGGGAAACTTTACCTCTGTCTTTTCTCACCACTTTGCATAATTACAATCACAACCCTATTTTTCTTAGCATTCAAGTACTAAGAGTGGATGAGGAGTTAGGTGTGAAGCTATCCCACTCAAATGTTGAAGTTTCTAAGTTTACCTAGTTAGAAACCCTCCATGCACTTTATCTGATTTATTCCTACCTACTTGTTATTTTCCTTAACAAGTTATTTACAATGTAAATACTGAAAATAAACAGTAGTGCATGCTCAACATATTACAGATCAACAACTAAAAGAAACAGAAACAAACATACCATATGACACCGTTATTTTTGGACTAATGTCCCCAGAAAAACCCAATGTGGGAAAACTGGTGCAGCTATCTGAGGGTTTTCTTATTAAGCAATATCCAAGTACAATCTGGGTGCCAAAATTGGCCTACCCAACAGAGAATTTCCTTAGCAGTAATACCTCTTCATTTCTGACAAATCCACTGGCTGAAACCCCAGATAATCCTTTCGGTAGCTACTCAGCACCAATCTGCCCCAGAAACCCCAGTGTCTGCCCAATCTGGACAGCATCAGCCTCTCCTAGCCCAGCGTTGGCCCTACATCAGCTCTCTGAGCCTCTGCGTCAGCTACGCTGGCCTCTCTGTTGCTCTGCACAGCACTTAGCTGCCTCTGTGTGGCCCTGCGTGAGCACTGGTTGCTCCTACGTCACTCTCTCTGGTTGCTTTGCTGCGTTCCTGGCACTATCTCTGCCTCTTTGTCTCTCTGTACTCAATGCCCCTCAACTGCTCTCCAATCACTGATTCTATCTCTCTTAGCAAACCCCGCTCTAGAGAATAGAATGACTGATCACTCTGGTGTATTCTCCAAGTGACCCTCAAGCCTCCTCTTATACTTTTCTTGTTGACGTCTCAACGGCCGAGATTAAGTCCCTAATCAACGACTAAGATTAGATCTAGCTTGATCCATGTCTTTTGGACCATTCTAACACAAATTCATATTAATACACATTAATATTTTATGTTCCCTGAGTTTAGACTTAGGGACTCCATTAAAAATATTAATTATTTTAATATCTCATGATTTGTTTAGAATCTGCCCAAACCCTTTCTAGGTATTGGAGATCTCATGTGCCCCAACCTCTCCACCAAATTTTGTGGCTAGAGCACATCCGATGCTATCCCAAATCAACATCAAACTAGTCTAGAATATCCTGTAAAGAAAATCAAATCCCACTAGGAGGGTTTACTCCTTCAATATGCCCCAATTATACAGCAACAGTGCCACCGATGCCCCACGTATTTGGTTGAAAATTCTCCCTAGAGGGATTTTCCAATGATTAGATTTGTATCTTCTCGATGGCAGCTAAGAGTGAGATGAGAATTGCCCATCCCACGTGACCATTTGTCGCTAAATGGATAACTGCAAGAATGGATACCTGCAAGTTAGTCTATTAAGCATAAATTAAAATTTAAGGCTAAGAAAAGAAAGCATAGAAAAATCAATCCAATACACAAGAGGGTATTTTGCAAAATGTGGTTTCTTATTCCATAGCATAAATGATCTCGTAGTCAACGACAATTGCTATAAGAGAGGCTGGCCTTTCATAAAACATTTTTTAACGACAAGATAATGACTAGCTAATATTGACTTTTCCAGCTATATTGACTTTTCCAACAGTTATTTTTTATTTGACTTGACTTTTTTATGCATTTCCATACCAAATTTCCACCTCATCAAGATCTCTAACACCATAACCCACTTGGCCAAGCATTCCACATTATTCTACTATTATTTCCCACCTAGTGCCATGTCATACACTGAATTACCCAAAAGGTCCAAGGCATTGCCACATAAGCTTAGTCAAACCCTTGAAAACTTGGTCAAATCTTGGATCTTCAACACCCTTGAGAATAAAATTTTATTAGACATGGGTTTGGTTCCTCTCGGCAAATAGATGACTTTGGACGTAATGCATGTCCAATATGAGGCAATGCTCTAGCTGTTCTGCCCCTGAAAAGTTGTGCACTCGTGTTGACTGCCTTTGACAGACCATAACTTGAGAATGCCTCATCCAAATGGAAAAGTTTCATGTGGCATGTCATCCTCTCACTGAGTTCTGAAATATGGGACATTGTTGACTTCCTTATATTGGGGAACAATTTGCATTGGAAAGGATGAATTGCCTTAGGAAATGTGAGAATGTCGCCAACTATGACACTGCCATATCTAATAAACATCTAAGTGAAATGACACCAAAGCCAAAGCCATCTACAGACTTGATAGACTCATAACCATGTGGAAAGACATAGGTGCACCTGATGTGAGCTGGACTGGCCCATACACTGTTGATTACACCTGCCAAAAGAAAGCTCCTCAAAAACCATGAGTCCATATATAAGCTTACCTAAGGACCTCCAATCCTATAAAGGATGAAAGGAACCCGAACTGAACTCAAAGAGACCAGCCATGGTCCGACCATAACAAGACTAACTCAACATGAAATAGGGTTTAGGATGCCTACAGAGTCTCACATGGTTGTTACATGGCTTAGACTTGTGACCTTGGGCTTACAATGGTGTTTTAAGAATGCTGCAATGAATATATAGGTATCCCTGCTAAAAGAGGGGTAACACCAATAATCCAATTTGAACAGACCTCAAGATATAATGTCATACACCTCACTTGGATTATGGTTGGAATAGGGGAGTGACAGCATACACTTGACCCCTCCATAATTGACTTTCATATCAATGAATTGTTATTCATTGCATTGGAAGCTTATGGAACTAAACTAGAAATGCAAGGCCAACATGGATTCACAAATAAGAAAATTTGAATGAAGAATCAACATGGGAACATCAACTACCATTTCCTGGAAAAAGTCAAAATTTGTCCAACTATGAGGATTAATAATTGTTACCAGAGCTTTTTGAAGAATATAGATTTTGCTTTTAAATGGTTGAATATTGTGACTAGATTGTTCATTTTGCCATGTGTATGGTCAAAGGAAGAGTATAGACATTTAGTGTTCTACTAACGAAAAACATTTTTCTTTTTCTAAACTAGAGAGAAAAAGAGCTTACCGCCCGAATATTTACACGAAGAGATGCTGCTGGTCCAGAACGCAACAAAGATCTACTATCTGCATACTTCGGGTTATCAGATTGTAGTTCTTGTTCTGCATCAAATATAGAAAAAGAGTACCATTAAAAACATGCTTTGACTTATTGAACAACTCAATCGAACCCCAAGAGATGACAAATTGAAATAAATCACAATTATTCTTCTGCACAATTTCTTTTTACCAAATTTTCGTAGTGTTTGCGAGGACAATATAATTAAAATTGCTAAATGGGTATTGATATATTAAAAAAAATGCATTCTAAAACTTCTTCAGAATACAATCACTTTTTAGGCCACAGCCTATGGATACATCTAGTTAATAGCATCAAAAACATCTATAGAAATCATAGCTAGTTTTTTTTGTGTATTTTTGACTCACATGATACACTGTTGAAAATTTGGTCAATCAAGAGATGTCAATCATACTTGATGATTTTAAAGGAAATGTTGATTTTTCTAGGGTGGACTTAGAATTAAAAAATTTCCTTCTCAATGATAACTATTTTCAATGATCAGTTAGCATACATAACATTCATTTGAAATCATTAAGCAGTCATATAAAAGAAAATATCAACCATTAAACCATGAATGAGCAGTAAAAAAATAATCATGAAACCATGAGACAAGAGACACAGAAATTAGGTCTGAGGCCAGGGGAAAACCCATAAATTCTTCCTTATGAGAGAGAGAATTCATAGATCACTACATATAGGAGAAACAGAAAATTTGTTTGTTCATCTGAAACTAGAGGGCCATGCCCTAACCTGGTTAGAAAGACAGATGAAAACCTTGAGGCTGGAGGGAGATCCTCTAGTGACAAAGTGGGAGGATTTTAAAACTCTTATAGTCTCAGTTCTAATCTATCGTGTATGTAGAGGACTAGTGGATCTGATGGCATTACTTCAGGTAGAGACAAGAGCAGAGTGTATAGAAGTATACCTTCAAATTTAGAAAGAAGGAAATAATGTTGGGTATCTCCTCAAAGAACCCGTTGACCACTGCGTGTCAACTACCCATAGCAGTACACTCCCTTTTCTTCGCAAAAGGGATAGCGCTTGATCGACATGTCCGTGCCATTCGACAGTCATCATTCTCTTGATCATATTAAGTTGTAAACCCAGTCTGCATTTTGAATTGTAAATAATCTTAACAGAAGTTGAGTCATGTATGAAAATTGCCTGGGTGGACCTAATTTTCTAATGGTAATCTACGTTCCGGAAGGTTTTTCGTCTCACCGATCCATGATCGGTAGATTTTTCCTTCAACCTGACCCCAAAGCCGGAATGAATTTTGTCATTAGGTCTTAGGAGAATCCTAGTATGTTAATCTGCTAGATTATGTTTGGTCGTAGAACTGGCTGGTCTATGAGGATCTATGTCAAAGGGCTTTTCCCCCTTGAGGTGTAAAATTGTAAAAGACATGATGTAAAGTGTCTTGAGGGTTAGGAAATCTTTTAATCCCCTCATGGGTCTTAAGTCCTAGGTCCTAGGGAAATTTTTCCGAAGGCTGAGTTTGAGGATCCATAATAAAAATAAAAATAATTAAAAATAATAATATAATAAAAAAATTAAAAAATATATATAAAATTAAAATAATAAAATAAAATAAAATAAAAAATTTAAAAATAAAATAAAAATTAAAAAAAAACAATAAAATAATAATAATTTGAGAATTTCAATTTTTTAATACATTAAAAATTCGACGGATGAGATTAAGAGATATCTTGATCCTCATTGACGGTCGAGATTATTTTGACGTGGATCACTTAAACTAGCCGTTGGGAATTTTTTCCTTTAAATAGGGTGCTAGGGGTCATTTGAGATCATTCGATCTGTGAATTTTTGTGCTGAAGAAGCTCTCTTGTAAACTTTTCTGGTGCTAATAAAAAAAGACTTTGGGGTCGAAATCTTGCCGGTGTTACTCTCTGGAAGTGCTGTGAGCTATTTTATTTTCTGCATATTTTAATTTTCAGCTATTGGTAACAGCTTCTTTGAAGAGTATTGTTGAGCATAGGTATCTTGTTCACTTGCTAGGGTTTATTAGGGTTTCTAAAGTAATGGCAGGTATCTCTATTGCATTGGAGATCTAGTACTATTTTTCCTCTCTTTATTGATGGTTGAAGTGAGCTGTGCAGGAAACCCTTATTGAAGAAGATCAGTGGGTGTTTGGGGAAGTTCTTGGCTGAACAAGCCAACTCCCACAAGCATTTTCCTACAGAGCCTAGCTAGTTTTGATCCTGGGTTAATCATTTAGTTTGTTTTATGATTTGCATGAGAGATGTTCTGAAGTTTTTCATAGTAAATCTGGAATTTTCAATAATATTACTGCTGATTATTGATCAATCTAGTTGTTCAAGAGTCAAAAGGCTGTAAATTGTTTAGCTGATCTTGGGTATTAGTTTCGATTTTGCGCATATTATTTTTGGATTTTCTTTCCTTTTTTCAGGTTGCAAGTACAGGGTTTTGAGAAATAGTTTCAGGGCTATTCCCTCTTCATCATCATCCTGCTGCCATCATATCTGTCGGATCTTCAACGCTGTCTCACCAGCTTTCTCATCAACAAACGTAGCCATATACAAACGTTTTTATCCACCCAAGCAGTTGTGTCCACTCAACCATACACTATTACGTCTCTTCTCCAAATTTCTGCGTATTCAATTCTCACCACACATCTCCTGCACCCTTGCTATTTTTCTCCCACGTCCACCTCTGCCTCCGTCCCTTCTCCCCATCCACTGGCCATTCCTCTCAAAGGCGCCATCTTCTTCAGAACTCCACGCAGCCATGAACTTTCCCTGAATCCACGTCCATTGCACTTGATTTCTCTCCTACACCAGCACGCTGCTACCTCTCAAACTTGTGTTCTGCATATTCGCCTCTGCAAGCCCGAGTTTCCACGTTGAGCATCCAAACGAAGCAGTATTCAGCTTGTCCACTTGCACGAAGAAGGGAAATCCATCGAGTTCCTCTGCCCATCAATACGTCGGCCATCAACCTGCCATATCCACGCACAAAAGAGAAAAATAGACGGCAGTGAAACGAGACAACGGGCGTAGGTAAAAATTTTTGTTTTCGCGGGTTAGGTTTCTATGCGTACGCAATAAAAACGCGTCTTCAGTTTTGAAATATGTTTAGTTGCTGAGTGTTTAAATTTTTTTTTTGCATAGGTTACGTCTTAGATTTTCTCTTTTAATCTAGCGTATGGTTTAATTTAGGATTAAAGTTTTAATCTTTGGCTTTATTTAGGGTTAGATTATGTTAATTCTTTTGGTTTCATAAAGCACTCTTAGACTTTAGTTAAGGTTTTATTTTTTGTTTAAATTTTGGGATTTAACGCTTTAGACTTTAGCCTAGATTTGATTGTTTAAATAGTCAATTTACTTGTTGTTTCATTTTGACCTTTTAAAAAATAAAAAAATCTTGAGTTTAAAAAATAATAAAAAATCATAAAATTCTTAAATAAAATAAAAAAAAATATAGAAAATTCAAAATTAAAGTTTTTGTTTTCATTTAGATTTTAGTTCTTTTATAGTTTTAGATTAACTTTTTTAGAATTTAATGCTTTTAGTTTAGTATTGTTTTATGTCATAAAAAATAAAAAATAAAAAATAATAATATAATAATTTAAAAAAGATATAAAATCATTTTCTTAAAGTTTTAGATTTAACATCATTTAGATTTTGGGTTTTTGAAAGATTCATTTAGCTTTAAAATTTTGCTTTATCTGAAAAATACAAATATTTTGGGAATATTTTGGCCAGATTCGATCTTGGCTCAAGCGCTTATCATGTTTTACTTTTTCCTGTTGAGATTAAAATTTTGATGTAGAACTGATGTTTATCATACATGAATGATCATTTTGAAGATTTGCTACATGAATATGATATCTGGTTAATGTTTAAAATTACGTGGTTTTGTATTGAGCTTTATCTTTCGAAATTTTAAAGTTGCTAGATCATCGTTAAAATCATTGCGAATTTACTGGATATCTTGCATCGTTCAAGTTATTTGATGATAAATGATTGCTATACACGATTTACATTTCTGCAACATCTAGTAAGTAATCGTTTAAACATCAAACCTATAAGGCACTGGTCCATTAAATTAATAAAATCAATTTAGTGCTTGTTCCTTCGTGTCTCCCAATCCAACTGGTTCACAGCTGGTCGTCCATTTCCCTACAGGGTCTACCCCCCTTAGGAGACAGGCTTAAACGGAGAGATCGGGGATCAGAGTGACAGCCCCCGGTCTGAGCGTTGTTGTGACAATCTGTGCGACAACAGAACCCAAACATACTTCTCAATTATCTAGGGGGTCTACATAGCCATCTTCAGAAGCAAGTGATGTTGTTTAAACCCAAAATGGTGGATGAGGTTTGTGTATAGGTGTAGTACCTGAAGAACATAGGCCAAAAGAAAGGGAAATCAAGTGGGTCAAAGGAAAAGGAAAACCAGGAAGCTTCCAAGGAGAGGAAGAAGTAAAAATGGGGAAAGGACAAAAAGACAATAGCTGCAACACACCAGTGCAAATATCTCAGCAACCATTGTAACATTGATGGTCATACAAAGGAGAAGTGTTGGAAGTTGCATCCAAAGCTCAACATGAAAAACCGAAGTAAAGATGCTAAGAAGAAAAATCTCACGGCCATAGATCAAGTAATCAAATGGAAAGCAGCTCAGACATGGATGAGAAGATTGTTTCTACATTAGTGCAAAAGGGAGTGAATCTGAGTAGCCTTCATTTGTTGGATTTTTTTGTAGCAATAGGAGGTATTCTTGCATGCCAAGGAGGTCTCCAAGTCGGCTTAAGAAAATTAAAATAACAAATTGGTCAAAATTTAGCTTGTGTCTCCTGCGGTCAACAGTCAAACTCAACGCTTTCACAACTCGGTCAACCTTAGTCAAACTCAATCAATCAGAGAGAGAAACAACTCAGTGAAAAATAGTCAATTCGTCCTCCTTTTCTCCTCAAGTGCGGTTGTCCAAGAGACTTCATATGAAGAAACTTGTTTGATTCATGGCCAAAATGAAATGTCACATCATGTATTTATACTTGTCAAATGGGCTAAAATAAGCCAAGGGACACACTCCTTCACTTGAATGGGTCGACTTGATTTCTTGGATGGATCGACTTGATTTCTTAGATAGGAGTGTGTCCCTTGGTTTATTTTAGCCCATTCGACAAGTATAAATACATGATGTGACATTTCATTTTTATCATCAATTAAACAAGTTTCTTCATTTATGAGGTCTCTTGGACAACCGCACTTGAGGAGAAAAGGAGGACGAATTGACTATTTTTCACCGAGTTGTTTCTCTCTATGATTGATTGAGTTTGACTAGGGTTGACCAAGTTGTGAAAGTGTTGATTTTGACTGCAGTCAACCATAGGTTGACCATAGGAGCCACATGCTAAATTTTGACCAATTTGACAATAGGTTGACTGCAAGAGCGATAGGTCAAAGTTTGACCATTTTGATCATAGTCAACCATAGGTTTGACCACAAGCTGCAAGCCGAAGTTTGAACAGTTTGACTGAAGTCAACCATAGATATTAGATTCACTGCAGGAGCCGCAAGGCCGATTTCGACCAAAGTTGACTAGTTTCACTGATTTTGACCAGTGTTATCTTGTCATTGATTTTGACGAGGTTTCACTGGTATTTTTTGACTCGGACATTGGCATAGATTTCTATACAAATTGAATTTGTAAACCTTGTTGAAGAATAATTGATCTTAAAAGAAAAGTTGTTGGGCTTTCTTTCGAGGTTGGGTTTCCCAGGGTAAAATTATTGTCTTTATTGTGCATGGTTGTCTTTCTATGATCTTTACTATTTCTGCGGCATTTACTATTGAGATTTTATGTTTATAATCACTCAATGATATTTGTGGCATGAGATTGTTTGAAGATCATTAGATAGTAATTATCAGATCAAAAAATTGGTTTCTACTATGCATCTTGTAGAAAATTCAACATGGAATCAAATCCTTCTTGTTGAAAGTGCATCAGTTGAAGTCAACCTAAGAGACAAGTGTTTTGTAGCTTCACTAGATTTTTTTTATCTCTTGTGGCACCAATTTTAGGAGTTGAAGACAGGTTAGATGATGCCATCAACTTGACTAGTGCCATCACTATAGATGGGGTTTGACTGTTTGGGTTGACATTCTGCAGCAGGACAATTTGACTTTGTTTGACCGAGTTCCTCTCCTTTGTTTGACTTTGTATGACCACCAAAAGTTCGATCTTGGAGGGCCAAGTTGTTGGGCACAAAAATCAAGGAAATTTGTGCAGGTTCACCTACATTGATCGCAGGCCTGTGTTGACTAATTTGACCACAGGGTTGACTTTTTGTTTGACCGAGTTTAACTGCTCCTTTGTTGATTGTTTTTCCTGCTAGTTAATCTTCAAGGAAGGTCGAGTCAGCTTGACCTCGACTAAGCTCAACGAGGACACTTTTACTGCTACGTTGACCACTGTTGACTTTTTGGTTAGGGTTGTTTGACTGTTGTTGACTTAAAGCAGAATTGCAGATTTTGATTGGGTTATTTATTTGTCTAAGGTTAGTGGTATTGGATCATCTATTTGGCAAGTCAACTTTGACTGACTTTGTATCATTGTACTCTATTGGATATTCTCTCTGCTGAACATTTGATATTTGATAATAAGAAGGATTGATCAAAGGTTTTCCCATCTTGGGGATTTTCTCCGGCTTGAGCCAATTCTTTGTTCTCTTGTCTTGCCTTGTCTTATTAGATGTATGATTCAAAGTACATAAATTAATATTTAATTATTAAAGTTTTCTTAGATTAATTATTTAGAGTCTTCTTAGAATATCTATTTGTTATAAAAGATATGACATCTAGAAAGGTGTCGTTTCTTAGGAACTAATTTAGGAAAATAGTTAGGAGCGTTGTTACAAGTGCATTAAATGTAAATGGACACTTGTAAATGAAATAAGCGATCCATAACAAAATTAGTTTAGGGCACTAGCTTATTTAAAGCTTGTTTCTCTCCATTTGCAAGAGCAAGTGATCGTGTGTAAGCTCTTGCAGATTTTATGTAATTTTTCTTTTCCTTATTAATAAAATTTGTGCCGAGGACACTTCTGCTATTATTGTGGTATCAAAGCTACAGTTATGCAGATGGTATGAAGAGGAGATTTGAGCTCTGCAGGCTCTTGGAAAACTCTATCGAATTGTTCAGTGGTCGAATGGTATGAAAATTTCCCAGTGTTATTAAGGAAAAGAAATTTGGTTTCATAATTTTTAAATCTGGAAATATATTTTTTTATTATCAATATTTTTTATTTGAATATCCCCCTGAGTCAAAAAGGCGCAGCCGAGTGTGAAAGCGTTGTTGAGAGATTGATCATTGTTTCTTTGTGTGAGTCTAATTGCTAGAAAATTCATAGAATATGAGAGAGATCACTATTGGTTGGAGCCCGAATAGTTGAAGAGCATATTCATTTTTGGATGCAATATGTTCTCTATACTCGTGCCAATGGAATCGAGGTCTTCAGCGGATCTCATCAATGTTTGAAGGTCAGCGCCAAGTTTTAGATATAAATAGACCTTCTCACAGTTATAGCCAAGAAGACATTACTAGACGTGATATTGATGAGATTGAAGCTAAATAGTGGCATTCAACGTGGAGGAAGTAACCGGCTTTGAAGACCTACGTGGAAGATCCCAACATTGAGCCAATGTGCAACCAGGGAAAAACCATTTGCGTACAACCTCCCCACTGTAACGAATAAAATATATAAATAATATAAATAT
>APFE031522436.1:10266-26069 GCA_000404065.3 Pinus taeda | reverse complement strand
CAAATTAATTTATTAAAATAATAAATAAACTTTTACCAAATCAAATCTCCATATTCGAATAAAATCAACAAAATCAAATAAGATTTGATTTTATAAAATTACACGTAACAAACAATGACACAGAGATGGGAGGAAGGCGGTTGATGAGGAATTAAAAGAAGGAAGGAAATCTTGAGAAAGGGAGAAGGAAAAACGGAGAACAATTTTAACACAGAGATACAGACACTCTTGAGTCTTGATTGTACTAGAGTTTTTGGGCACGAGGGGTCAGATTGCTTCAATTGGAAAGCATTCTAAAACTGAGTACCCAGGTTGTACCCAGTTTGGCAAGGTGGTTTTGGTCATTTTGGTAACACAGCTGGAACAAGAATTGCAGCCAGAACAAGAATTGCAGCAGAACAATTTGCAGTAGAGCTTTGCGACAGAGCAGACAAGTTGATATTTATTAGATAAATTATTTAAATTTTGTGTTTAAATTACATATTCTGGTATTTGAATTTAGGGCCCTTACATTTGGTATCGGAGCTAAGGTTAATAACTCTCGGACCTGCTAAAAGATGTTAAAGTCTGTGTTTTCAGAGGTTGCACCCATGTATTTGTAGTAGTGTCCAGCAAACAAAACTTCACCATAGGCTTACTCCATGTCTGCTTGTCCGAATCAAAGACATGAACATCATTTGTCTGGCAATTGTCCCTGCCATAGCCACCAAAAACATAGAGAAAGTAGCCATTCTTGACCGATTTGCAAGTGTGGTCTATATTACAATTTACAAATAGGCTCAGGTTAGGCCTCTTCAACTGTTGTTTGTCAACTAGTTACAATGTTTGGTTCGAAATCTCAACAAACAAAACTTGTAGCCCACTAAATATAAGCATTTCCTATTAAATGAATCTAAATGACACTCTACAGTTCCACTGAATTTAAGTTTCAAACTCGGTATTCAAATCTGTTGTCACTGTATCATTACAGAGGGATATCATTGGAGGTTAGCCTGCCCATTTGGATGATGCAAGCGGCAAGCATATATAGACATACCCATCAAGAGCATAACCTGAGCAACAGTTGGAAAAGTTTTCTCTTATTTTTACCATGAGGAATAAGTGCATGTATATCAACTTATATGGCTCTTTCAACCTATATTTATATGTCAACAAGGGAGGTTGTTGTGGAGGCTGAAATGCTCATCCCAACATTGATTGATGTTCCTTATGGTTTCAGTGATTCACAAATCAACAAAAAGAGAAAGAAGAATGGTTGTAGGTGAATGGCCATTTGTATTGTTGGTATGTGTAGAAGCATGTATCTATAAATGGACTTTTAGATTGCCATTGGGTTACAACTTGCCACTGCTCACAGCTTAATGCAACCAGAACCCAATGGTTCACTGGTTAGCAATTTGGAGGAAACAGAGCACAGGCTCAAATGCTATGTTCAATGTCCACAAAAGGTTGGTACAGAGAAATGGAATGCTACAGCGATACGATCAATGCTTCCAACCAGCATGATGCCATGAGTACTTGCTAGGTGGATAAAGCTGCAGTATTTGAGAACAGATTACTTTAAAATCATATAACATGTGTAAAACCTAAGTTATGTTGCGATTTAAACCTAGCCATCTAAATTCAGCTGATAGAGCGCATGGCTTTCTATCCAGCTTTATGAAAGGAGACTTACACCTATTAAGGTTGTCACCCAAAGCCAAGGCTCATTGCCACCAAAAGCCTTCTTCATCATACGCTGGCATCAATTGGTAATCAATCATTGTCACCGTTTAGATGAGACTGAGTTAAAATTTTGTGTCTAACCCTTTGCATAACACATCCAATATAATAAACCATGCAAGACCAAGCCCCGAGGCTTATAACGCCAAGCATATTTTTAACACGACATGATCATGGGCCGAAAAATCTAGCCCCCTTCATAGATCTATATAGCACAAACCAAAAATCAAGCACCGAAGTCCAGCAGATTTGGCGCCCATACAAATTACCAAGTCGAGAAGGACCTAACGGCAGTATCAAACATTGGATGAGGTTAAATATGAGCCGTCAGATCCATCGGGTGCCAGCTTGACGCTAACGTCTACGCATGTCCCAGAACCAACAGCATCTCCATTGTTTGATCTGCAGCTTCCAATCATTGATTGATGGGTTGTGGTAGATGGAGTCAAGGTTCATATGGCACCGTGGTAGGAGTGGTCGGCCTGCGTATTTTCCTATATTAAAATATATGTGTTGAAAGGTATAAACTCCATGGGATATTATTGGGTTGCATTATTTAAATATAATAAATGTCGTAGATGATTGCTTTATTATTTCTTAAAATTATTTTTATGTTTAGTTATCTATATGGTATAAATTGTCTTTTTATATTTTTTTGAGAAAAGAACATGCCAGAAATGAATGTAATTGTTACTGCAAAGCATTTAAATAATTACTCATTTAAATATTAATGGAAAAATAGACAATAGTATATAATCAAATCTTTAAGAATTGTAGAAAGGGTGATTTATCTAATGAATACCAAACATATGAAGGTAGTATACAAAGTGTTGGATTTCTTTTTTAATATATAATTTTAATATATATATTATAAGATTTCTCTATTGAAGTAGTCATTTTAATAAATTAATAAAAATTTTAATGGTCATCTACGAAACACCAACTTTTGAAACTATAATTTAAAGTGGAATGAGTAGATTATATTAATTAAATAGTAACTTTTTAAATAATCATTCTCAGTAATTATGTTATGTAAATGTAGGAGCATTATATTCAAATTAGATTATTATTATGATCATTGTAACATAGCATAATTTTGAATCAATTAATAAATACTAGTTGAAAGAAATTTAGTTTATTATATAGGTTGAAGTGTCTATTTAAAAAAAAAAAAAACTAAGGTTTATAAAGACCCATGCATTAGAATAAGTATTATTACGCATTAGAATAGAATACCCTGCATTAGGACAAGGAGGTCGTGAGACCACCCTCCTTGACCTCGGTACCAGTAAAACCTGCCTAGCAGATAAAAATAGCAGCAACAAAAAAACTATACCCGTTTGTAAATTTGAAATTGCAAATTTATATGTTAAATTTGAAAGTATACCTCGAATTTTTACAATTTTATTATGTATACAGGAAACACTACAATGGTAAGGACATATCAATGACGACAACCATCGCCACCACCATCACCGCCACCATAGAGACCATCATCAACACGAATCGCTCCAGCACCGGAGTTGACCGTAATAATGCACTCATTGGAAGCCATATTGGAAACATTAAGAGGATCGACAATGGCTAAAACCAAAGAAGAGCAACCTCAACCCAAAGAAACAAATCCAGTGTGTTGACCCTGCCGCCTACACCTACCTACAAGTCAGTGAGAAAAGCCTTCAACACCATAAGGAGTGGTTGGTGGCAGGGAACTCAAAGAAGGGGTTGTCACACTAATCCCGACTCTCTCCGTTTGAGCTATCTCCTAGGTTAGCTAAGGGGGGTGGTCCCTAATGAAAAGTTAAATTAAAAAATGTGAGTTTCTAGGAGAGTGTTATAGTAAAAATGGATTACTTTTAAGGATTTATGAGCAAATATGAAATGAACGACTTGAAATAACAATGCCAATCATTAATATGATTAAAAACCATAAAACCAGTGCCTTATAAGGAATTTGCTCAACAATTTAAAGATATATTTGCTCAAAGTAAAATGCAATGCTCTCAAAAGAAAAAACAAAGTCACCCTGAAATGTAAATAAGAATTGTTAGCACAAGATATGTAAGATACAAAATGTTTTTGAGATAATCAACTTTATAAATCAAAACATGTGAAACATATCTTGCCAAAACCCAAAAATTAGTAATTAACTTGGAAACGTAAAAGAAAGGAAGTGTTAAACCAAGACATCAATATGCAATTAGACTTGAAACATGAACAGAAAACACTTGTTTGAAATGATTACAATACTTGCTTTTGGAATAGACTTTGCATATGAAAACTCAAACCATCAAGAGACAAGTAAAGTAAATGTAATGGAAAGTGTTCTTGGTTAATTTTATTAATTAGCTTTACAACAAGATTACAATTTAACTCTTTAATCCTCAGACCTCACCCTTGCCCAATGATATGGATCTCATAGTGAGGAGTCAATAGAGAAGTATAAGATCCCCAAGATGTCTATTTCAACCAACTTATGTTGGAGGTAAAATTTTAATGAGGCTTGGGGCCTTCCTACACTAAAATGCCTAGATGAAATGCAAATTGTGTTAATTCCCCAAATCAAAATAATGATACATGCAAATGCTTCAAAGAAATTGATTTGAGAATGAAATAGTATTCAACATAAGTTGCAATTATAACTTCAACTGGAGAAATAAAGTTAGCTTACAACTGCTGCATGTGTTTCATCAATGAATTAAAATGATACAAGTAATTTGCTTGAAAGTAAAATTTGTTTCAAATAGACAACAACAATAAATTGCTCCAATATTCAAGATAACAATGTAGCATAAAATTGAAGCACGTATTCAAGTGCTCATGAAACAATTTACGAAGGTAAATGGAAACGAATCAAAGTTTGTTAAGAATATAAAATGCTTGCATGTAAGGGATGAATTGCCCAAAGTAAATTGTAAATTTGTAGCTTCAAGCAACAATGAGATAGATAATGCAAAGCTCAAATGAAATTGTAACAAACTTGAACTTAATGAAATGTGATAGTGAGGTTGTGTTAATTCCCAATTAAAGCATACATGTAAGTCAATCAAGTATGAAAGCTTAAACCATGCAAATGTCAATCCACCCAAGAGAAGTCTCCCTCTAAATGGGGAGATAGGATACCATGGGAGAAATCCCAAGCTCCCACAAGCAAGTTGGATCTTTTATTAATATTACAATGAGAAAAGAGCCCTTCAAAGTTCTCAACTATACTTCAAGGAGAGTCCTCACAACAATTGTTTGAAACTTGGACACTAGACCTCCTTTCTTGATAAAGTAGTGACAAGATCTCACAAAAATTATGTAAGGGAAACAAGGTGTGAGTTTCCTCCAAATGCCCACGGCTTAAAGAGGAAAATGAGCAGCCCTCTAGTGAACTTGACTTGGCCAAAATAAGCCTCAAAAGGGCTCACGACATCCTTGGAAATCGAACCCCCAACACTTGCCAAAGGTCCTGCAAACACTTGTTAGATGTTGCGGGAAGTTGCTCTTCAAAATTTGCCACTCAAGAGTTAACAAACAATCCAAAAAATGGCTGCAAAATAAGTTAAGTATTAATGGAAAAATCAGCAAGATAAATTTTTTATATACAATTATAATTTACAAAAGGCTAAGCTAAAGAGTGAGAGTAAACTCTCATCTTTGCTTAACCATCTTCAAGCTCTTAGATAGCAAATGAAATAAATGAAGTACAATGTTTTTGTAAAAGAGATTTAAATTTAAAATTTCTCAGCTTGTGTACAAGCTATGTGCCGAAATCCCTGCAAAACCACTTTGTAAGATAAGACTATGAAGGTTCAAAGAACAAATGAGAGCTCTTTTAAAAACGTATCAAGAGTGGGTTGGTCTCTCCAAAGACTTCCCCTCGCTTGATTCTGTAATCCCAACAAGATTTTCCTTCTACAAAACTTCAATCAAAAATTAGTTTCATATAGATTTAGCAATAAACAATGATAAGAAATTCTAGAGATTTATTTAAAACCAACTAGAGCATTCTATACCTAGAGCATACTTCTACATCAAATGTCAATGCAAAATAGCTCTACATTAACAAATCTACAAGAACATATCGAAGCAAATTAGATCAAAGCATGAGTAAAAGGAATTATACCAATGCTCAACAATTCATCACACTCGAAAAGGAGGAACACCTCATAAATGAAACCCCAAAGTCTTTATTGATATTTCTGAAAGTGTACAAGGCAGCAACGCTTCCGCAAGCACAATAGCTAGTAACAATATTATATAAAGTGAGAGCCCATGGCTCTATTATATAGAGAGTTGGGAGCAAATCCCAATGAAGAATGACAATGACAAATGGCATTGGGTGACAATCCCAAAGAGAAATTCAAATTTGTTGAATAGAGCTCCAATGCCAAGTGTAAAAATCGAGTTCTGGCAAGTGGACATGATTTTCATCTTTCCTTATGTGCCAAAGTCGAATTTTATGGTGGAATGACAAGTGTATATGGGCGGTAACCCATGTAGGGACAATTTCCTACAAAAATCTCCACCAAATATTCTCCCAAATCCTCCCAAATGTGCATTAACTTCACAAATTCGAATTTCAAGCAGCTTTTTCATTTAATGCCAGAAATTCGATTTTATTTGAGCACATGTCATTTCCTTGATTTTAGGAGTCCATATCACCTTGGGACTTCACTTTAACTCCCCCATAATTTTCCACCTCATTTCCACAACATTTAGCATGTGTGGATATTTATTTTTCTCCATTTATTTAATTTTTGGCTTAATTAATTGTCATATTTTCCACTAAACTTAGGAAAAGTGGGTTTTGAGAGTCCAAAACACATTATTAACCCTTCAAAGTGTGTCATAGTAGACAGTTGAGGGTGAGAAGTGTAATTTTAATTACTCATACCCCATACAACTTCTCTAGTCTACACTTATTACAATTTAAATACAATTTTATTTGTAATTTTTGACTTGCGGAAAATCTAAAAAATTAAAAAATGACTACCTAGACCTAACCAAATTCCACGAAATTTTTTGTATGACCTAGTATGGTAATATACATCGACTCTAGACACTAAAATGTGTCAGGGGCTCAACCTTCAAACCGTCACCCCGGCTTTGGGGTAAAACGTGAGTGAAAAAACCTAGAAAATTATCCGCCTTTGAAAAAGAAGGGATAATTAACCAAATAAAAAAACCACTCCAAGGTGTACTCGTTTGTTGATTGAGTCCCAACATCCTAGCCCTGTTACAGACTCAAAATTCATCATTACTAGTATCACTTATTACAATTCCCCGTAGGGTGTGGAATCTGGGTACAAGAAAGATGATGAGAAGATAGAAGTAGAGTTAAAAAACTTTGTTGATTGACGATATTTGATGGTACAAGTCTCCTCTGGATCATCCTTGGGCATGGAGTCTTCATATAATCATCAGGTGCCACTCCAGTGGTCAACACAGCGTAACCAAAAAATTCTGAGTATAGACAATCGAAGGAATATATTTCTGGGGAGCTACAGAAAATTAAACTCCAAGAATGTTCAGGAGGACGAGCTGGACAACGTGTTGAAGCATGGTTAGAAGGAAGGAACAGATGTTTTACACTAAGAGAGTACTCTTCTTCTTCAAAAACAAAAATTGTCGTATTTCAATTAAAGGAAAGCGTCTTGATTTGGTGGGGAAATTTGGAAAAACAACTACACCTCACAACAGATAATATACCTTGGGAATTGTTCAAGGAAAGATTCCGCACTAAGTATTTACCTCCATATTTTCAAGAACAACAAGCCGAGGCCTTTCATACAGTAATCCAAGGTAATAAAACAGTGGAAGAATATGAAATAAGGTTTATGGAGCTTGTGAAATATGTTCATTACTTAGATTCTGATGAACGTCAAGCTGAACGCTTCATTTATGGGTTAAACCCTCGCATCAGGGCCTTGGTTAGGATGTGGAGTCATCATCAGTAACCGAGGCAGTAAAATGTGACCGTTATGCAGAAAAGCATCTAGGAATAAAAAAAGATGTCGAGCTAACAAAATCTCTACAACTAGGGTTTCCAAGAAAGACTCCCTGAAACTTCTTCAGGGGAGGTAGCTCAAGACCACCGCCTTATGGTAATAGATTTACCCCAAGAGGAGTAAGAGCAAGAGCTCCCATGGCAGTTAATACTATAGCCGTTGAATCATCAAACACAAGTCCATGGAAATCTCATGGAACTGCTAATAGAGAAAGAAACGCAAGAGGAAGTGGCATAAGAGGATGAAGCTCTTTATCTAGAAACTCACAATATGATTCAAGACGACCGACCCAGGTTAATTGTTGGGGATGTGGAGGACCGCATTTTCAATGTAATTGTCCAGAAGCTTCATCAAGTATATTGCACAGAGCAAGAAAAGAACCAGCACCACATACCCAAGACAATCGTAGAATCCATGTAGTAGTGAACAGCAATCAAGCAGCACATCAATCAACTGTAGTAGAATCCTTAGGTATTATTAATGATATAAAATTCAAAATCTTATTTGATATTGGTGCCACAGATAGTTTCATTTTGTCATATTCATTAAATAAATGTGGGTTGGCAGCTCACAAACAAAATGATTTCAGACAAGTAGAAATGGCCTCAGGAGAACTCCAATCCGTAGACTTAAGTGTGGAGGAATGCAAAATTGATCTAGGGGTCTGTTCGACTAAATTAAAATTTTATGTCACAACCCTAGGAACCTATGACCTCGTCATAGGTATGGATTGGTTAGAAGCTCATCAAGCTTGAGTAGACTTTTATGGAAAAATAATTATCAATATAAATGATGAAGGAGAGACGATCCAAATTCAAGGTATCAAGAGAAAAGTATCTTTACGCTACATATTAGCAATGCAAATGAAGCGTTTCTTAATGAAAGGTTGTCAGGCATATGCAGTTCAAGAAGTAATCAAGGAAAAAGGACCATCCTTAGAACAATATCCGGTGTTAGCCGAATTTCCGGATTTATTTCCAAAAGAACTACCAGAATTACCCCCCGAAAGAGAGCTAGATCTCACAATAGAATTGAAACCTGGTACACAACCAATCTCTAAAACACCTTATAGAATGACAACACCAGAACTTCAAGAATTGCAAATTCATTTGAAGGAACTATTGGATATAGGACACATACGGCCCAGCATTTCACCTTCAGGTGCTCCTGTAATTTTTGTCAAGAAGAAAGATGGTTCCTTACGGTATGCATAGACTATCGAGACTTGAATCGAGCTATAGTAAAAAATCGGTATCCAATGTCTCGAATTGATGACCTCTTCGACCAAATAAAACGAGTTGTTTTCTTTTCAAAAATTGATCTACAATCAGGTTATCATCAGCTAAGGATAACGGAAAGCGATATTTCTAAGACTGCACTCCGAACATGCTTTGGGCATTATGAGTTCACTGTGGTACCATTTGGGTTGACTAATGCACCAGCAGTATTCATGAACCTTATGAGCAACGTTTTCCGCAAATATCTTGATCAATTTGTACAAGTTTTCTTAGATGATATTCTCATCTACTCCAAGAATGAGAAAGAGCATGAAGACCATTTACGAATAGTATTATCTTGCCTCAGAAAACACCCGTTATATGGAAAGTTATCCAAGTGTTCTTTCTTTCAGAAAAAGACTCATTACTTAAGTCATATCATATCCGGTGAAGGAATCTCAGAGATCCTGAAAAGGTAAAGGCAAACATGGAATGGCCAATACCGAAAAATGCACATGAAGTGCGAAGCTTTATGCGTTTATCCGGTTACTACCGAAGATTTGTGGAAGGATTCTCCAAAATTGCAAAGCCAATTACAACCCTCCAACATAAAGGTGTTAAGTATGAATGGACTGAGGAATGTAATAAAGCATTCTTTGAACTCAAAATACTGCTGACCAATGCACCAATCTTGCAAGTCCCTGATATGGACAAAGATTTCACTGTATGTACTGATGCATCCAAGCAAGGATTAGGTGCAATACTAATGCAGCATAGAGAAGTAATAGCGTATGCCTCAAGAAAGTTTAAGCCTCATGAAGAACTCTACGCTACTCATGATTTAGAGTTAGTTGTTGTAGTACTAGCTTTAAAGATATGGAGACACTATCTAATAGGACGAAGCTTTATACTCAAAAGCAACCATCAAAGTCTACAATATTTGTTTACTCAAGGAGACTTGAATGCTAGACAAAGACGCTGGAGTGAATTCCTAAGTGAGTATGACTTTGGAATATCATACATTAAAGGAAAAGAGAACGTAGTGGCAGATGCTTTAAGCAGAAGACCTCGATTATTTTCCCTCATACCTATCAAAGTAGATTTAAAGCAACGAGTACTAGAACATCTCATAAGAAATATTTGGTATTTAAAGGTAAGATCTAGTCTTGATAGTAAAAAGTCAAAAGAACCTAAGTTTGATGGGTATGAACTAGAAGATGATGGAATCTTGCGATTTCATGGAAGGATGTATATTCCTGATAATGGGGATCTCTGAGACACCATCCTTAAGGAAGCCCACAGAGTAGTGTGTTGTGCACATCCCGGGGTTAAGAAATGTATATTGATACCAGGAAACTCTTCTTCTGGCCATGAATGAAACGCAATATTATTCAATTCGTTGCAAAATGTCTTGAATGTCAGCAAGTAAAAGCTAATCATTGTCACCCAACAGGTCTCTTGCAACCTCACGACATTCCTATGACCAAATGGGAGATAATTTATATGGATTTTATTGTCGAACTACCTCTCACTCCACAAAGGCACAATGCCATTCTGATTGTGGTGGATAAATTAACGAAAAGCGCCCATTTCATTAAGAGATACTTACAAAGTTGTCGACGTAGCTCGAGTATTTATAAACGAAATTATCAGATTTCATGCAGTACCTAAGAAGATCATATCAGATAGAGACTCGCGATTCACTTCAAGATTTTGGACCTGCATGCAGTCAGCCTTAGGAACTTAGCTAAATTTGAGTACAGCTTATCATCCTGAAACTGATGGGCAAACAGAAAGGGTAAATCAAGTACTAGAAGATATGTTGAGGATGTACGTTATGGATCAGCAATTACACTGGGAAAAGTACTTATCCTTAGTCGAATTTGCATACAATAACAGTTACCACAGTTCAATCGGAATGCCTCCATTTGAAGCATTATACGACAGACCTTGTAAAACACCGTTAATTTGGGACAGGGTAGAAGATCGTGTGATAGTAGGGCCGGAATTAATCCAAGAGATGGAGGAATAGTTAAAACAAATTAAACAACAGTTAAAAGAAGCACAAGATAGACAAAAAAGTTATGATGATGCCCACAGAACTGATAGGAAGTATGAAGTAATTAGGTTTTCGTTCGCATCAAACCAAATAAAAACACTATCTGATTCGGAAAAGGGACAAAGTTTTCACCCTGATTTATCAAACCATTTAAAGTCATAAAAAAAGTTGGACCTGTCGCCTATCGTCTTGCACTGCCACCTCACTTGTATAAAGTTCATAATGTATTTCATGTATCTGTATTAAAGCATTGCATAACTGACAAATCTCATAACCTTCAATGAAAGGAAATGCAGGTATCAGATGAGGGAATCATTTTGGTCGAACCATTACGTATAGTGAAACGTAGGGTTCGACGGCTCAGGAATCGTCTAGTAGACCAAGTTAAGATCTAGAGGGACAAGTATAACCCTGGATTGGCTACTTGGGAAGATACAAATCATATGTCAAAAATACCTCAACTTGTGTCAATTTTGAAGAACTTTAAGCCATATTTTGTATATATTTACTTTACTTTAAATCAGATACTCAAAACCATTTTTGGAAGGGTCACATATAAACGTGAATTTTTATGTTACTGAAATGTGATATATGTTATCTGTTTAATTCTACTGGTACGTGGATACCAAGATGAAATATGTTATTTAAATTAACCTTACTAAATTATGGATACCAAGATGAAGTTCAATATTTGATTAACCTTTCTATAAAATCTAAATCATGAATTATGATATGAATTAAGATATCTATAAATTTTGCTTCATTTATGCATATCGATATGATTAATGAGATAGAAATAAAAGAACGATTACAATTTCAATATGAAAGTCAATAACATGACCAATTATGTTATAGTGTAGATAACAACATGTATGAGCTATATAGAAACTGTTTATTTTATAAATATTGATGCATATGTTATAATATATGGACAAGTGTTTACGTTGCAGATTACCAAAATGACCACGTGATGACAAAAACTTCAATACAATTAAAGCTCAATGAGGTTCCATGATAAAACGTTGACTCTGGTCCGACTATGAGGGGTGGAGGTATTACCCACCGTTTATCCTCCAAAACCTGGAGTCATGGGAGGACTGTGTGAAGCACGCTCCCCTAGATGTGTGATGATGACTTCCAAATGCCTACAAAGCAATCAAGTTGATATAATCAACATTGATACCCTTAAGAGCCTACAAATGGTTAGTCAGTATAGTTAACGCCATGGCATACTCTAATAGAGGACGAATAGAATGGAAGTGAAAGAGATTAGGAAGGATAAGATGATTCTAGAATAGCGTGGGAACCCAACAGGGGCAGAAAATGAATATTATAATTGTAAAATCTTAAAATATTCAATAAAACAAATTTTAAGTACCCATATAAAACAAATTCAATCCCGAAATACAAAGACTTATGTGTTCACACTAATCACTAATATATTTTGGAAACCCTAACTTCGAGACGAAGTTTTTGGAAGGAGGGATGTATGTAATGACCCATCTATAACTATAAATAAAATACGAATATTAGCATACATACGAGACCTCCATACGATAGCTACGTATGCATGGACCCGCATGTATCGCACTATATATAAGCTGGTTACTACAGGAAAAAAAAAATTAAGGTAATGAATTAATACCTCACCAGAATATCATATATATGATAAATCCTTAAACTAAAAGAAAATGTTAATTTTAATTTACAAATTAAATTTAAAAATTAAAATTAATTAAATAATAATAATGAAAATTAAATTATAAATTAATAAATCAAATTAATTTATTAAAATAATAAATAAACTTTTACCAAATCAAATCTCCATATCCGAATAAAATCAAATAAGATTTGATTTTATAAAATTACACATAACAAAACAATGACACGGAGATAGGAGGAAGGTGTGGACGAGGAATTAAAAGGAGGAAGGAAATCTTGAGAAAGGGAGGAGGAAAAACGGAGAACAATTTTAACACAAAGATACAGACACTCTTGAGTCTTGATTGTACTAGAGTTTTTGGGCGCGGGGGATAAGATTGCTTCAATTGGAAAGCATTTTGAGACTTAGTACACAAGTTGTACCCAGTTCAGCGGGGTGGTTTTGACCGTTTTGGTAACACAATGTGAACAAGAATTGCAGTGAGAACAAGAATTGCAGCCAGAACAAAAATTGCAGCAGAACAATTTGCAGTAGAGCTTCACAGAAGAGCAGACAAGTTGTTATTTATTAGATAAATTATTTAAATACTGTGTTTAAATTACATATTCTAGTATTTGAATTTAGGGCCCTTACAAATGGCCACCCTTACTTGATCCAACATACTATCAAAAGTCTCATATATTTTTCCAATAGTAAAAGAACCTATGTCAGTGTAGCGAATGACCTCAACTACAGGACGTAAAAGTGACACAAAATAACCACAATTTGTCCACCAATCACTATCCAATATCTAAATCCTGATTTTCTTTCCTTCCACTGTCTTGGATTTTTCCCATCTGTTCCAATTTGGAGTCACGACCATGACCTGCAATGCTGACTACACCTCCAACATCCTCTCTAATAAACGAAAATAACTATCGTATCTGGTCTCAGTAGGCTTGAGAAATTCCTTCCTCGCATGAGACCTATATATGGCTACAGAGGTATGGTGATTGCAAATAAACATCTGCACATTTCTTGCAACTGTCACCAAGTTAGATACCCCCTCAATTTTACCAATGTCTTTGAATGCATTACTGAGCACATGCACACAACAAGGGGTCTAGAAAATATGCCTGTATTTACTTTGAATCATTAATCCTATTGATCTACAAACTGTTGTTGCATCTGTCACAACCTATACAACATTTGGAGATCCAACCTTCTCTATAGCATCACGAAGAAGCTCAAATTGACAAGTCGTATCTTTGCGCTTTCCAGAACAATCAATAACTCTAAGAAAGAAAGGCCCCTCTCAGCAAGTAACTATGATGTTGATAAGTGGACATTTGGAAATGTCTGTCCACCCATCCATAATGATAGAACAACCTTCCCTCACCTATGTCTGCCTCAGATTTTCCTTTTGCACGTTAATATTGGCCACTTGCCTTTCTAATATCACTGTCCTCAACTTATGTTCACCTAGGCGCACATATGAGGGCCCTGCTATTGTAACTGCCTTGACCATCTCCTTGTAGTAAGGAGAATGACTAACATGGAAATGAATGCCATTGGCAAAAAGAAATTTTCCAATGGCATCATTTGTATCATCACAGTTCAACTTACAATACATCCCTACAAGAGTTGGTCCCACTGCACAAGAACGAGAACCCTTAGTCCCAACAGGAGATGGTGAAGGCATATTTTTCATTTGCCTTAATTTTCTTTTGGAGCTTGTGGCTTCATCAATATTTTGGTGAGCTTGGGCCATGACAATTTTACTTGAGAAGGTACCCTTTGCATTTGCTGCCATTTGCATCCTCAAGAGCTCTGATTTTTGCAGTAAGGTTAATTTTGTACATATATGAACCCCTTTGCCATCTACACCCAAAAGATGCATCTTGATCTGACTATAACTCCCAACCCAAGAATGACCACAAACATTGGATTTCCAATGGTGTGAACCACCTCTTTGTTTTCCTGGTTTTGTTTGAGTTGAAGAGTCAGCCATTTTGGTAACATGTAACAAAAGAGGTTTGCTTGGATTAAATGTCCCATTTGCATATTCTGGCAATGACTTTGATGGGGTTGCAGTTGCACTAGGAGAAACACTAGTTGCACTACGATGGGTTTCATTCATTGTTGATGGGATTTCAAATCCAAGTGGACTTTCTGTTTGAAGATCATATTCACTATCACTGTCAGTGGCACTATGGCTTCTCATGTTGTTGTAATCAACAATTTTACACTTGCAGCTTGCTGTGTTTTAATTTATTTTGCAATTTTTTTAGTTATTTTGTCCTGCAAGAAGGGTTTTAAAAAAAAAAAAATCTCATAATGTAAATTAAAATTTACAATACAAAATCTACTAGAATTAAATTATTAAAATTTAAAAACATTACAGAAGCTATAGAATAAATAAAAAAAATTAAATTACAGTGAACAGTAGTGTTCACAGTGTTCATTAAATTATTACAAATTTAAAAATTTAAAAACATTATAGAACTTCCTACTTAGAAGTTAGAAGTTATAGAATTTAAAAAAAAAAAATTACAGTGTACTGTACACTATCGTTCATTGTGTTCAGCAAAAAAAATAATTTTTAAAAAACAACTTGAATTTACCTGGAGGATTCCTGATTCTGGAGCAAGCCTTGCAGTAGGTGGGTAGGCAAATTAACTTTGGAGTACTCAACCCTGTACGAGAGCAAGTGTAAGGGCACTAAATTCAAATACCAGAATATGTAATTTAAACACAGAATTTAAATAATTTATCTAATAAATACCAACATGTTTGCTCTGCCGCGAAGCTCTACTACAACTTGTTCTACTGCAATTCTTGTTCTCAATGCAATTCTTGTTCCAGCTGTGTTACCAAAATGGCCAAAACCACGTTGTCAGACTGGGTACAACTTGGGTACTCAATCTCAGAATGCTTTCCAATTGAACCAATCTGATCCCCCGTGCCCAAAAACTCCAGTACAATCAAGACTCAAGAGTGTCTGTATCTCTGTATTAAAATTGTTCTCCGTTTTTCCTCCTCCCTTTCTCAAGATTTCCTTCCTCCTTTTAATTCCTCATCCACTGCCTTCCTCCCATATCCGTGTCATTGTTTTGTTATGTGTAATTTTATAAAATCAAATCTTATTTGATTTTGTTGATTTTATT
>APFE031522434.1:142172-155332 GCA_000404065.3 Pinus taeda | reverse complement strand
TCTTTCTTCTAGGGACCACGTTTCATCAATTTTCAGACTGGATCCATGAACATCAAACAATAATCAAGAATCAACCAATCTCCTTTTCACAAATTAGATCTGAATCAAGTAGATATTCTTCTTACAACTGTACCCAAAACACAGTACTAGAAAATAGAACCCAGAACCCAGCAGCAATAGTCAGAAGTAGCTAGATCACAACTTAGATTATATACGCTATTTCAACAACCTGAAACTAGCGTGCATATGCTTTTGCGTATGGAACAACTTGCATATACGCTCCTTTACTTCACTGAAACTGCGTTTATACGCGTCTTCGCCTTACTGAACCTGCGTAAAGATCTTATGAAGGATAATTCACTCTTTCAACTATTCAATCATTAATTAACCTAGATTATCAGATAGATCAAGCAAGCGTCATATCTAGCAGATCAAAATCATACAAAGATACTATCATTCAAGCTTAAATATTATGACCCATGAATAGAACTTATCCTCCTTTTGCGCTAATGTTCCTTCTTCATTTAGATCTAGATCTGCACCATTACCAATATACTAGCACTTTATCAGATGTTCAATAATCATTCAGATGATGTTTTGCCACATGATCTCCTTCCTCTTTTATATTCTTAGGTCTTCCTCAATACCATGGTCCAAAACCATAACATTTCAATACTATGAACCCAAAACTAGGGATCAACACATCTGTCGAGATGCCTTGGTCCGAAACATAGGTTCAAATTCCAAGGACTAACTACCATGGACCAAAAACATGATCCCCAACATATACGCGCTTTTGTAATGAATAACCCACGTGTATACGCGCCTTTGTCTAGATGAACCTGCGTATATGTCTTTTTCTTCTTTCTGAGTGCCTGAACTGAGATCTGTTACCAGAGAGAGTTGCCATCAAGGACAACACCTATGCCATAGCTCCAAACCTATGCCATAATGCCAACAGACCTGTCCGCACTGTTACAATATAACACAAAGCGGTACCGCACCTGGTTCTACTAGGAGCCTGCGGACCCTGTCAAAATTTTGGAAAACCTAAGATCCTTCCGCCCAGTTAGGTTTAGTTTTTTGTCCATACGTGTTAGTTTATGCCCAGATCTACACTTGTCTTGACCTTGTGAGTTAGTTTTCATTGGCATTCCTGTTTGAAGTGATTTTCTAGAAGTTTTTCCTGTTGGATTGATTTTTTCTTCGTCTTCATAATAGCTCAGAGATCAGAAGCCTTAGAGCCTTAGATCACCCTGGTATCTCTGGTCTTCTTGTTGAGTTTGACTAGTTTATGAAATCTATCCTTGAAGAGAACTAGATCCCATTCTTCTCTTTTGCAAAACTTTAATTAAACTTGATTGAAAGTTTCGAATTTCATTTTTTATTAAAACATAATTGGGTGTTTTTGATTAGTTTGTTGAGCTAAACAAATTGATCCTTAGTTCGCTGAAAAACCAAGTTAATCATCCTCAAAAACATTTCAAGTTTCTTTTCAATCCATTTTGTTAGATCTCAAGATTAGATTATAGTTTTGAATGTTTCATAGAAATTATAGAAGCTTGTTGAAAAATTTGTTTTCAATAGTCTTTAGAGTTTTTCAGAAATCTTAAAAGTGCTCTTGAAAGAATTGTTTGTTCTTGTAGTTTTTGATTGTTGAAAAGTAAAGGTATTTTCTGTGAGCGTGATTAGTAGTCTCGTTTTTGAAGTTCTTTGAAAAAGACAAAAAGTTTTCCTTTCAGTGGTATGTTAAGCGAACGATTTTATTTTCAAAGCATTGCAGTTTCAACTCTTCCTTAGCTAGAAATTCATTGAAAAGAAAAGGAATTGTTTATCATCTTAGGTGCATTTTTTTAGTGTTTTGGAGTCGATTCTTCACACCATAAAGTTTCATCTCCGCACCCATGGACTTAAGAAACAACCAATAAAATTAACGCTTAATAAAATCCATCTAGCAATCTTTTTATTTTCTAGGGCTCTTTTCACCAATATAGCTTAGGCTAGTATCTTGGAGTAGGGAGTAATTAACTCTCCAAAATAGTTTAAACAAACAAGTAGTCGAGCTTGTTACTCTACCCTTGCGTGTGTATCGGATCGTAGCCTATTCCCCCAGGTATATTTGTTTCTATTGGTAACCTTAGTGGCCATAATCTATAGGATTCTTTCCAAGGTGACGGTGGAGGGAAGATCCCACTGTAATTGGAGCAGACATCAACTAGACTCACTTGGACTCTTTGGGGGGTTATCTTCACTCGAGACGGTTATAGTGGAGAAAATTGTGCCAGTCTATTTCATTAAGCAGGTTGTCGGGGTAACTGTTCCAACCGCCATTCTGTATTGAATTCTGCAACGTTGGATTTCATCACCAACTAGTGTTTTCAATCCGGAAAGATATTGTTTGTGTGTGATTTGATCTCCTAGATTTATTAGGTGTGTGCTTCAAATTGTTTGGTTCTTTAGAGACTTTAGGTGGTTTTCTTGAGATTTTATTTGTTTTCGTGTGAAGTAATTAAATAATTAATCGTGGCTGAATTACCGAGACAATCCCATCGACTTCGGGGGCAGCCTCCCGACTTTACACCAAGTCAACTTGAAGGGCTGCGAGCTCTTGTCACAACTAGTGAAAGTAGAGTTGGGTCACCGGAGGCCGGATAGTCTTCATTAATCATACATCCTCATTATCTATTTCAAGCAACAGAACATATTTCTGAACCGATTTCATTTTCCGAAGTTACTGGTAGTATTACTCCTACTAGTTCATTAGCCGAAGAACCTGAAATCTCTGAACCTGAAACTGAACCTGCTGCTACTCGTCTTTGGGATTTTCTTCTCTTGTTTCTAGTGGTCCTAGTTCACCCAGGGTAGAAAGTATCATTACCCAGAATCTTCCTTCTGGACTCATTTCGATAGAAGAACTTGTAAGTCTGGACAAAGGTATAAACATCCCCGAAAATCAACCAGCTATCGAACTTAGGGAACGTGAATCCATTTTCTATAGTCCCATTAGAGGTGACGCTTTGTATATTTCATCGACCAACTTTTTAGAAAATCCAAGTCTCGCGTCTTCACCACCTCGATTTCCTTTCCATCCAACACCCAGAGGTTATTATCCTCCTTTGAATATGTCGAGATAGTCATCCTTGTTTTCTCAGACGCCAGAAACATTTTTACATGGCCGTCCTTCTGTTCCTCCTGGGTATCAGTCTTTATCTGGTACATTTTCAGGAGCATCTCCTCAACCCATCGAATATGTAGTATCTCCTAGTAATAACGGAACTAAACCGTTAAGTGTCGAAGAGATTCTTATGATGTCTGGTACTACCCCTAACCCGCAACCTCAAGGTAGTTCAATACCGCCTGGGGGGCAGCTGCCAGATACTCAAATACCGCCTAGGGGGCAACCTCAAGGTAGTCCATTACCGCCTCGGGGGGAAACCTCAAGGACAGTACATCCCTATGGGACATTATTTTCCTCAAGGTCAACCCCAGTACCAATATGTACCTCAAGGTCAACCTCAGTTTCAATATGTGCCTCAAGGTTAGTACCAACCGCAAGGTCAGTACCAACCTCAAGGTCAATACCAACCTCAAGGTTTCCAACCATCTTCAGGTCAATCATTTGTTCAAGGAACGGGAAATGTACCATATAATTATCAGCCTTACACTCAACCTAGTTTTTGTCCTCAATATGCTCAACCTGCTATGGGTCCATACCCCGGAATGAACGTGGTGTGGGATCAACAGACTTCGCAACCCAGTGTGTAGTTGTCATCTTAATCTAGACAACCTTTGGTTTCTGGTTCACCCCAGCAACCTGTCCAACCTACTACTCAAACTTCTACACCTAGGGTAGTTCATCAGCCTGGGCCTAGTTCACCTCGAACTCCACCCCAAATGTCTGTTGCAACTACTGCAGCCTCTGTTCAATCCACCGCACCTATTTCTGGAGTATCAGCAGCTCCAGTTTCTACTGTACCTGTATCAACTCCTTGGGCCTCTTTACCTCAGTCCGGACCTACAATCCAGGCTTCGGTTTCAATGCCTGTAGGACAACCTGGGCCTAGTACGGTTGTCACAAGTCAACCTCAATTTACTTATCAACCGTACCAGGGACAATACCAATTTGGTCCTGCTATGCAGAGCCCAACTTATTAGTATCAACCGTACCCTGGGTATACTTATCAAAAACCTCAACAACCCTAATATGGTCCGGTTAATCCTGGTTTTCCAGGAGGATATAATATCCCAAATGCCAATCCGATTCCAAGTTATCCTGGATATCCTCCTCCTGGGGCTAGTCTTATGACCCCAAGTTTTCGGGATCTGAACCGTTAGTTACCATTTATAACAACTTCATATTTACCTGACTTGTCGCGCCTTATGAACAATCCCATTAATTATCTTCCGTTTTGGCAGCCAATGCTGAATAAGTTGCCCAGTGATATACCAAAGTTTGAGGGGAAGTCAGGAGAAGATCCGTCAAATCATGTGATGACTTACCATCTCTGGTGTGTATCGAATTCAATTATAGATGATTCAATTCGTCTTCATCTTTTTCAATGCACTTTGATTGGCCTTGCAGCCAAGTGGTACATTGAGTTGCCACAAGGCTCTTTTTACAATTTTAGTCAGTTAGCCACTTCCTTCCTTACTCATTTTCAGCTATCAGTCTGATATGACAATGGAACAGAATTATTAACTACATTAAAACAGTCGACGTCTACATATATTTCAGACCATATTCATGAATGGCAACGTCGACATCGTTTAGTGAAAGTTTTTATCCCGGACCAAATTTTGGCAGAATGGTTTGTAAAATTGTTATTACCTAAAATAACTGAAGATGTAGCCAAGGCACGAGTAGTTACCGAAGAGCAAGTAATTTCTCAAGCTTAGTACCTTGACTTAGTTTATACGCAGTTAGGTACTTTACACAAGAAAATCCCTGACCTTCCAAAGCAAAATCAAATAACTGCACCTCCCTCAAGGTCTCATACCGCTGACGATATGATTGGTACTGTTAATACCAAAAGTAAGAAGAAATCCTCCAATAATTCTTCTCCTATTATAACTTTACCAGATTCCCCGAAGGGAGAGTCTTCAATTGAAATTTCTGCCGATGTCCATGTCGTAGAATCATCTACGGCCAAATCAAAATCTGGCAGTAAGAAGAAAGGCAAGAAGAAGAATACGCAAAGCTCGAAAGAAAAATCAGATAAACCTGAATCTACTGACGAGAAACATAAACCTCGCTATCCTTGTCTCATCTGTGATGAGGAGCATTTTGCAAGAGATTGTCCACATCATGCCGAAGTTGCGAAAATCATCAAAGGTTCTCAAACACCTGCTATTTTGAAAGATCCTTTTGCGAGTCAAGATAGTAAGATGATAGGCTCTTCCCCTAGTGCCTCGGAAGAGCCCATAATGATGATGTCCCATGTTAGGATTGCGACACGATCACAAGATTATGGAAGTAAGAGTCCTATTGGTGGTAAGGAAGCGAAATCTTCTAATTCCAATGCATCAACCTCATCTCTGTCTGATTCTGATCCGCTACAGATCGAGAAACCTAATCCAGACTTAGTAATCAAACCGCCTGCTAAAGGTATACTTCGAAAGTCAGCTTTCAATCCACATGTGAGAGCTGCTCAGAACTATAACATTGTTGAAGATTTAGTTGTTTCACCTTTAGCAATGTCGGCTTTGGAGGTGCTGCAATCTTGTCCAGCACAGCGTAAATTGCTATTGTCGGCTATAGGAGCTGTTGATCTTCAGGACTCAAACCTCATAGTCTTCGATTTAGAAAATAGTACACCTCGTTTACCTCATCAAATGGCTTTCCAAATTCCAGTGTTAGTAAAAAACATACCTTGCTTTAGGACTGTGATTGATGAGTGAGCTTCAACGTGTATTATGTCGATACAGTGTTGGAAAGCCCTTGGTTCTCCTACACTTAATAAATCCCCGACGATTCTGAAGGGCTTTGATGGTCGAGGGTTTCATCCTTATGGAATTTTGCAGGACTTACCTATAGGGGTTGAAGGAAAAAACCATTAATCTAGATGTGGATGTGGTTGATGCCCCTCTGGATTGCAACCTTCTTTTGGGTCGTAGCTGGTCTTACGCCATGACTGCTGTTGTTTCATCGGTCTTTCAGCTTATTAAGTTTCCACATAATGGAAATATCGTTACAATAGATCAGTTAACTTACTTTTCATCCGACCCATCCACTGTTGAGAGTATTCAACATGTTGGTAAAACCGCTATCCCTTATAAGGATGTTGGGGTAGGATTAGTTAAAGATTCTGGTTTTTTCTGACTCAAGTTCAACCAATCTTGATCTAGTGAACGTGATCCATGGAGAATCACTTTCAATCTCAACCTCAGATTCAACAAAATTTTCTGAAACTGTTCATACCGATGAGCAAATTCAGGAACTTTTGTCTGTTGATGAGTTACCATGGGAAGATCTTCATCATCGATCTTCGTTTTTACCTGAGATTGTTCATTTTGAGAATGATTTTTCATCTACTTTTACTGCTGAATATGTCAAAGAACTGCAGAATCCATTGAAACATCCTGATTCTAAACAAAATTTAGCAAATATTTCTCAAATTGTTCCTATCGACATTTCAGTCAAACTTGGGATTGTTGAAAACATTCATATAGGTGCTTCTTGTACGGACACTGAAGTCAAAACATATAAAGCCCTATTTCAAGAATTCCGTAACGTGTTTGCCTGGTCCTATGAAGAAATGCCAGGAATTGATCCTTCAATTGTTGTGCATGAAATCAAAACTTACCCGGATGCTAAACCCGTCTGACAACGTTTGCGTCAGATACACCCACGAAAAGCTGCTACCATCAAAAGAGAAGTTGAGAAACTTCTTAAAGCAGGTTTCATTTATCCAATTCCTTTAATGGATTGGGTATCGAATATTGTTTCAGTTACTAAAAAGCAAGGGACAATAAGAATATGTATTGACTATAGGGATATTAATCGTGCTTGTCCCAAGGACAATTATCCAACACCCTATATGATCAAATTATCAATGATTGTGCCAGCAGTGAAATTTTCTCCTTTATGGATGGCTTTTCTGGTTACAATCAAATTAACATTCTACCTACCGATCAACCAAAAATGGCATTCATTTGTCCATGGGGGACCTTTGATTATTGCAAGTTACCTTTTGATTGAAGAATGTTGGCACAACTTTTCAAAGGGCTATGTCTTATGCGTTTCATGACATCAAGCACATTGTGCAGCCTTATCTCAATGATTTACCTGCTCATTCTTTACGTCGAGCCGACCATCTCACTCATTTACGAGAAATTTTTATGAGATGTAGGCATTATCAAATTAGGTTGAATCCCCAAAAATGTGTTTTCTGTATAGAAACGGGTCGTTTACTGAGATTTGTTGTTTCTAAAGCAGACATTTGTGTCTATCCTTCGAAGGTCGAAGCCATTGTCAAATTAGCACCTCCTTTGACTCTTCGCCTACTCCAAAGTTTGCAAGGGAAAGAAAATTTTTACGTCGTTTCATTCCTAACTACGCCGAGATTACAAAAGGTTTCACCAGGTTGTTGAAACAGAACACTCCATTCTTTTTGGATGAGATAGCTGACAAATCTTTCAATGCACTTAAACACATGTTGACCCATGCGTCATTATTGCATCCTCCCAACTACAACCAGGATTACTTCTTATACCTCGCTGCTTCCCATTCCACCATTGGGATGGTCTTAGTTCAACAGGAAGAATTCGAGAGTGAACATGTGATCTATTATCTTAGTTGGACTCTAACTCCGATTGAGTTAAAATATTCACATGTGGAGAAATTGGCCTTGGTAGCAGTACAAGCTGTTCAAAGATTTCGTCATTACATTTTACTCCGTAAAACCACCGTCATTTCTGACTGTAACCGTATGCAATAAATTTTAGCTAAACAATTTCTAGGGGGCAAGTATTCCAAATGGATTCTCATCCTGCAAGAATTTGACTTGGAATTTGAAAAGGCCAAGTCAAAGAAGTCTTTGGTTTTTGCGGAATTGATGTGTGACTTCCCTTGTGCTGATACCGAACATGTGGCAGAAGAACCCATTGCGGATGAATCCTTTTTCCTTATCAACACTGTTGATCCATGTTATGGAGATATCATTGTCTATCTCCAGACCCAATCTTTTCGGCCTGACATTTCACGATCTCGGCGCCGGAAAATACGTTTCCAATCCCAACCTTACACTATTATTGGGGATACTCTTTATCGTCGTGGGGTGGATTCTGTTTTCCGAAGTTGTCTAACTCATGAAGAAGCTAAAAAGGTTCTTTATGACTGTCACTCTGGAGCATGTGGCAGTCATCTGTCTGGGTCTGCCACAACCCAAAACATCCTGCGCGCTGGCTATTTATGGCCATCCTTATTCAAAGATTGTATCACTGTAGTCCCAAAATTCCACAATTGCCAAATTTTTTATCGTAAGATGCGCGCTCCACCTGCTCCTCTCCACCCTATAATTGTCGTCGGTCCATTTGCAAAATGGGGTATCGATTTTATTACTTGTAACCCTCACTCGGCCGGGGGCATGCGTATATCATCCTTGCGGTAGATTATTTTACCAAGTGGGCCGAGGCGATGCCTACATTTTCGGCAGATGGCAAAACTGCTGCGATTTTCGTTTTCAATCACATAATTACTAATTTTGGTGTTCCACAAGTGATTATCACTGACCATGGGAGTCATTTTCGAAATATCATGATGACTGAACTTACAAATTAGCTTGGCCTACGTCACGATAGTTCCACTCCATATTACCCACATGCAAATGGTCTGGTTGAAGAAATCAACAAAGTTCTAGTCATTATGATCCAACGAATCATTGGGATTCATAGGTCAAATTGGCATAACATGGTATTTTCAGCACTTTGGGCATACCGAACCTCAGTCAAAACATCAATAGGTTTTACTCCCTTTCAACTGGCTTACAATTTAGAGGCAATACTACTCATTGAATGTGAAATCCTATCATTACAAATTGCCTTACAATTATTACCAGCCACTTCCGAAGAGGAAAAACGTTTATTATACTTAGCTCAATTACATGAGAATCGACGTGATGCTGCATTAGCTATCAAAACTCATGCCAAAAGAATTAAAGCTCAGTATGATCAGAATGTTACACCTCGCGATTTTTGGAAGGAGACCTGGTCTTACTTTACGATCAAGAAAATGATAAGCTAGGAGCTGGAAAATTTGTACCCATGTGGCATGTTCAGTATATTGTTAAGTGAAAGCTGGCAAAAGGGGCCTATTAATTAGAAGATGTTGACAGTGTCTCTTTAGGTAAACCTAGGAATGGACTTTATCTAAAGTGATATTTTGCTTAAAAGTTTAGTGTGGAGATTTGTAGACTAGTTTCTTTCTAATTTTGGTGTGTTTTTAGATTAGGAATGTGTGATTTACTTTAGAGAGTTCTTTTCATCATTATTCCTACTTATCTTGATTTTACTCTTGATATTGTAGATGTCAATGCCTCTCCAAACATACATCAGTTTTGCTGATGGCGCTTGTTGTAGTACACGGAACATCTCTTCCGCAGCTTGGGTTATCTCTTCGCCCTCTGACGAGTTAGTATCTATGCATGGGGTAAGCCTCGGTCAGACAACGAACAACATTGCAGAATATAGTGCAGTGATTGAGTTATTATCTGAATCCATTTCATTTGGAATTTAGAGTTTGATTATTAGGTTAGATTCGGAACTCGTTGTATTACAGCTTAATAGAGTTTATGCCATTAGAAATCCAATGTTATTGTGATTATTTTTTAGAGTCCGTCTCTTGGAGTGAGAATTTGATTACATCGAATATTAGCACATTCCAAGATATTTAAATACATTAGCAGATGCAATTTCTTCTCGAATGTTAAATAGACATTTGCATTAAATCAAACAGTAAATTTAAAAACATCCCATAACATGTTTTGTAAGATAACCAATAATAGTAATATAGCATAGCATAGAAGTGTGTCAAAATATACATCGTCTTCGATCATAGGTTGAAAACCACCTTATGATCGGCAAAAATGATAACACAAAAAGTCCAAAAATGAGTCTACAAGGAGATCATCCTATCACTGGTGATGATCACGATAAGACACCACTACTTGGGCCACCCTACAAAGGAACCTCCTAAAAGGTTCTGGAACCCCAATCACATAGCTATGTAACGTAAGAGGAATGTCATCTATGCTGGTCTCCAGAATATCTATTGTCAAGCGCTCTTGATGACTCTCCAATTTGGCCAAGGTCTCTATTGATTGGTCCTGTGGGGCCAGTGTTGTGGCAGCTGGCTGTCTTCTATCATAAGGTTGGAGAGCGGCTGGTCACCATGGACCCACATCTGCATTTAAAACTTTTTATTATCAGTTTTTGGACGATTTAAAAAACAAAAAAAATATATAATTTAAAAAATGTTGAAAACAATTTTACCTGTATCATCCCATTTCTCTCCTGGTGGAAGAGCCATATCTGGATCACCACGATAATCAATCCCAACATATGGAAAATCCTTAATCACAAAGAGTTGGTTCTCTAACCAACGAAAATACTCAAGTGAGAATCGAACGACCTCGGTGCCCTCCTCAGGATGGCGGTCCATGATTGCAACCCAGCGCATAATCATGGGATCTTGGGGAAGTCCAACCTCAACGGTAAATTGTTATGGAACCAGCATAGGTACCCTCTCTAGGGAAAAGCTCACAACTAAGTAACCATATCCAAAGTTCTTTAGTTTTCCATTCTTTGCCCTAGTCAGTTGGCCTTTCACATTGGCCAACACAGCATCACACCAGTTGAAGATGGTGCCTCAGAAGCAGTCTACTACCATGCGCATCTGGGAACCGATAGCTAAATGCAATGCTACACTTCCACACAGTCTGGCGATAGTAAATGCGATCACTTTAAGTTCAGGACGGGTGATGTTCTTCACATCTATCTGTTTGTCCGCAGTTTGGACATTGCAAAACTCTAGTCATAGACTAGTGATAGACTGGCCACCTGGCCTAGATCCGAATAGAGATAATTTTTCGCCTCTCTTCGGTAAACCAGTCAGAAAACAAATGTCCTCTAGCTCGATTTCAAGCTGGTGTCCTCCAATGATGAAACACTGGTCCTGCGTGCTCCACCTGTCTACCAGCCATTGTAGAAAGTCTACCTGTGCCCTCATGCCAGGTATGGCCCAAAATCTAAATACCCCCATGCTCTCAATGCTTGTAATGAAGGTGGATGGAGTAATGCAGCTTGATCCACATCTTCGTGTTCTCTTTCCCACCAAATAAGCTTCTTGTCTATCTGCATTGAAAAATAGGTGGTTTAGAACATTTCAATCTGAAACTTGTGGGGCAGAAAATGAAGAAATTAGGGTTTTAAATCTGTGTTCCGCAGGGTTCACACCCATTCTTTTAGATACAATGCGTATTTGCGCACTTTTCCTTAAGAATAGGTGCAGCACCCCGACTTTTCCCTATGCACGGAAAAATCAAGGTGTGTAGGGGCCACATGGTGCACTTGCGCAACCGCTGTGGGTGATTTTTTGCCCAAATTTCCTTCTAAAAATCAAATTTTAAAGCCTAAAACAAAATTTCAAACGAATGAAATGCAAGTCAGGGACGATGTGGATTACCTGGAGAAGACGGTTCTCGATTCTAGCAGTCGGATTTTCCGCAATCTTCACGGGAAGTTTTCTTACCAAAAGCTCTTACTTTTTACTCCAAAGCCAAACGGTGAAAATGAACTTGTAAAAGCCCTTTTTATAAGATTTTTTGAATAAAAATTTTAATTTATTTATTTTTACTTTGATGGTCACTTTTGGTACATTTTTATTAATTTTTAAACAGATATGAGTAATGTTTGCAGTTTTTGTGCAAAATATTGGGTATCCAGGGAGAATTGGTCATTTTCAACAAAAACACATAGGAGTCCGCTTTAAACTCTTTTATGACTCGTAAAATATGAAAAAATTGCCGAGTTTTTCTTTTTAGACTCGTTAAAACGGAATTAAAAAGACGGTCCACTTACAGCTCTTTTCTAACCGTATAAACATGAAAATGTTGTCGGAATTTTCTCGTTTCAAGTTCGATATTGGTAATAAAATGACGTGTTTTTTATCGCTTTTTTACTTTTTCAGATTGAAGGCACTAATTATTAAAAGTACTCCTTGATCGTAATGGTCAAGTGGTTCTCTCAAGTATTATTTTATACTTTTTCGAGCTTGGGAGACACAAATTTATGAAAAAGGACAACCATGGAGTTTTCTTAAGTTTTTCTTCTGACTCCCTAAAATTTAAAAACACTGAGTTTCTCCTATATTAGACTCGTTAAAATTTAACAGTAAAGGACCTGTTCAATTACAAATAGGAACGAACCACTCCTTCTTAGGGTTCGAATCTAAACTAAGTTGGACTCATCCGAAGGATGAGATTATACCAAGCAAATGTTATCCTCCTCAAGCTTGTCAAAAATAAAAAGGTACTTGCCAGAAATGGTGGGGGAAAACAGAGAAAAATGAACCTGTTTGTTGTATTTTGTGTTTGAAAAAACTTTCCATCACTCTTGAACACGACACTTTTATTCACCTGGGTTGGGAAATCTTTTACCTAACAGTTAATCAAGCCACATTGAAAGTCTTCAGCCGGTTTCTGGGTATTAGCTTTGGGTCAATTTTCACCAAGCCATCTGCAGTATCGTTATGTGTTCAAGAGGTCTGTGCAAATAAACCATTTACATGCAAAATATTTGTCATCCATCATTGACCATCCCTGAGTTAGTCCTTTCCAAATATATTTCTTCAGACTTGATCTATGAGTTCGGGTTATGGGCTTGCCTATGACGGATCGCTTTGTATCGACTCTGACTCATTATCTAGAAAGATGATCTAGAAATCATCAGTCCTTGAAATCTGCATGCCTCAATGGCAGGTTTCTCACCTTTGACGACAGGTTGCATCATTGACCTTTGATCAAAGGATTCTGTGACGTGTTCGACATCGACTCATTCATTCACATTTCATGGATTGTACTGAGTAATTTGAGGGCCATTGACATTACTGGTGGTTCCTCTCACATTTGTTAACAGTTTACATCATTGACTGGTAATCAAGTGGT
>APFE031522434.1:95347-122014 GCA_000404065.3 Pinus taeda | reverse complement strand
GGTGCTTATCCCATTGAAGGAGGAACTTATCCCTTCAATGGTGGACTTGCAACTTCCTCCATTTTCACTATAAATTCAGGCATTGGGTTGGTTGTAGGAGAGGTTGAAAGCTGAAGATTCTTGAGGGTAAATGCTGCTAGAAATTAGATTTCCTTTTTGAGCTTGTGAGAGGAGAGATCACATACCCTTCATTTCATTTGGGAAGTGAGTGAGGCTTGTCAAAGTAGAGGAGATTCTTGCTGGACCCTGGAAAGAGCTTGTGCAACATCAAGGCAAAGGTTGTAAGGTTCTTTTATTCATAAAGTTAATACAATCAAGTTTGTTTTTCTCAATGAACTGCCTCTAATGGTTTATTTTATGAGCTCCTTGATCTTCATAATGAACATGTTTTATTATAGTATCTATGCAGGTGTTCTTTGATGTGTGTTTGTTTGTGTATGCAGGTTATTAAAAGGGAACTGCTTGAAGTTATTTGAATAAATCTGCCACAAACAAGCGTTGGACCGAGGTAAGGTCTATTACACCTCTTAGTTTTCATTTATGAATTGAAACATGTTTAGAGAAAAGTAGATTTGCTTGTGCTACTTGTTGCTGGATATAATTTGATACTAGGGAGATCAGTCTTGTCAGCAAGAATGATTTATCCGGCCAACAGATTTATTTGTGTAATCTAAATTAGTAATGTGGAGGATGAAGGGTTTTACAAATTGGGCTTTATTGATGTGAAAGATGAAGGTTTTTAGTAATGTGAAGGATGAAGGGTTTTACAAATTAGGTTTTAGTAATGTGGAGGATGAAGGGTTTTGTAAATTGGATTTTGACCAACACCATAAAAAAAAAAAAAAAAACAAACATTATGCTTATAACCAGAGTTGGAACCTAAGTAGGTAGGAATTTGTGTGGGTTTTGACATGCAAGAAAAACATCATTATGCTTATAAGCAGAGCTAGAATCTGCATAGGTAGGAATTTGCATGGGTTTTTACATGCTAACAAACAACATTATGCTTATAACCAGAGTTGGAATCTATATAGGTAGGACAGGAAAGGAACTACAGGTTTTTGAGCCTGCTTTAATTTTAACTTTGCTAAATAAATTTAAAGCTAAATAGAAATTTCCTATTTTGAGCTTAAAATATGAGCAATGTTGAAATTCGATGCTCATGTTCCAAGTACAAAATAAATGATTGGAGTGATTTTTTCACGTTCTTGACAAAATTGGTACAAAATTTGGCCTGAACATTGGAGCGATTTTTGCAATCCGATCAATGAAAACATTGTGCGGAATCTCAATTTTCTCTATCTAAGGGTGCAAGGGTTTCAAAATTATCAAGCAATGAATGGAATTCAAAATAACAAAGGCGGGAAAGGGAAGCTCTCTAGACGATTACAAAATCCCCATTAATTTGTCGCGTGGCTGCATGAGTTAAGCGAGTAGTCGTATCGTCACCAACAAGTGTGAAAAAAAACTCCATGGATAGTGATGACAACATACATGGATGAAGAGTTATAACGGAGAAAAATCCATTTGGAGATAGAGAAGATCAAGGGGCCCACGTCATGGAGAAGATCGTCAAAGCGGCCTCCCCAGCGGCGAGGGGGCACAAAAAACGAAGGGTGTTTCATCGTCCCATTAGCTTATTCCCTAATGTAATAACATCTAACACTCGTAATATTGTACTCTAGTAAATAAAAACCTATAAAATATGTACATGACAATAAGATAACAAAATGAGAGAAAACTAATGAACTCTTGATAGAGATTTGATAAGCTAAATGATGTGAACCTAATATCTACCTAAACCATCAATTAGAATAAATGACCAAATATGAACCTGTTGAAAAACTAGTTATTGGATCGACTCTAGGTATAGGAAATTAACACAACTGGGTTAGTCAATCTAGCTAATAGGTCCAGAAAAATAAAGGACAATAGAAGTGTTCTCTCCAAGATTTTTTTATTATCATTTACATATGTTCTATAACAACTCAAAACAATAAATGTGAATAGAAATATGATAGAGAAGCCTTATAATGACCACAATAATACAAGAAAGTCCCAAAATATACCAAATCATCCACTATTGTCTCGACATTAACCCCATGAACTAAGACATGTTATAATAATCTCTAAAATGCATTAAAATTTCCCTCGACCTAGATATTACCACCTACAACATATCTATATGAACTTTGATAAATGTCGGATCATATAAGAATCAATCTGTGTATGTAATAGACACAAAATTGGGATGTGAACTTGAATCCAAAACCACCAAAGTGATCTATAGTCCTCTAATACAAATGCTGAGACAGATAGCCAATTCTGACCATAGCCATTCTATCAATATTATATACATTATCCCCGCAAAAATATGAGGTTATATTTTGATCACAACTTCCATTGACCTCGAATCATCCTTGAACTATTTTTTTTTGTCTCTTCTTCCATGTTGAAAATGCAACAAGAAAATCCTAATTTAATTTTGTCCTTGAATTAAATTGGTAATAAAATTGTAATTCCACATCTCATGACAACTTGTATTAGTTAACTAAGTTAATTTGACTTAGTTGGCTCAGTTAATTCAAGTTGAGGATCTAACTAGAGTCATGTAGAGTGTCTCCTACATTATAGGAGCCCTGGTTGAGTTTATTTTTAGTTGTAATTAATTAATTTAGTCTAACTGAGTTAAATTCAGTTAAACTAGTTCCAATTGTTGGAGGAACTAGTGGGAGGTCTAGTAGTGTGGTGTTGCTTGCGATAGAGTGTGGTGCCACATGCAGTGATTAACTAGTAAAATGATGATTCACTCATAATTAACTCATGCATTTCATATCAGAGAAATACCTAGTTGAGATTAGAGTTCAGGGACAGTGTACTATCGGTTGTGATCATCCAAATTGTACAAGTGATGAATGCGGTCAGAGGAAGCCCTGTGAGGATTGCACAATTCATATTGAGGAATTTCCCTAATTAATAGGTGGATAATTCCTTGAGGAACAACACAAGGAAATAGGAACTTGGGCAAGTAGAAAATTGGTTAAGTATTGGCCTAGGATTGCCTAGGAAGTTGTGACACAAATAGAGATAGTGTAGAGGTTTCTCGAGCTTGAGAAAAGCATTGTAATCATCTCATATTTTGTGACTAATGCAATATACAGATAGCATGGGTTTTTAGCTATGGCTTTTCCCAGGAAATAATTGTGTAATGTTTTGATTGAATTCTTTTTCTTGTATGCTTCATGATTTTGCGATCATTTAATCGTTTCTTGTCTATTGTTTTAGCATATTACAATTACAAGTTTGAATCTACAAGGAATTTCTACATGGAATCAGAGTTGAAATCACTATAGAAGAAGAGAATATGAGTTTTTCTTTTGCAGGTGAAATCGAATTTGCAGTATCATACTTTAGAGCCAATGGGATGTCATTCTACGAATTGAGACTCAAATATACCCTTGAGGGTAGTTTGAACTATATTTCTTGGAACAATAGGATGGAGGCAGTGTTGGAAGACAACATGCTTAAGGAATTCATAGACAAAGATATTCCTAAGCCTCCAACAGTTGATGCTCAGGATTTGGCAAAGTGGAGAAAATGTGTTGCAGAGGCAAGAATGATTATCCTAGAAGGAGTTCTAGATCACATTGTCTCAAACATCCATGGTAAGGAGACTCCATACATTATGTGGAAGGTCTTGAAAAACCTGCTCCAAAACAATAGTGACCACAAGAAGCTGGCACTGAAGGACAAGCTCAGAAAAATCAAGATGGAGAAGGGCAACACAATACCAAAGTAGAGCCAATGAGGGAAAATAGGGCCAAAATTCCAAGGTCAACCATCAAAAAATTCCTTCGTGGATTATTACAGGTATTTGGTGGAGAGCCTGAGGTTAATTTCCCAAAATTTTATGAGCACCAGAGGAGGCCCTAAGAGCCATTCTACGCAGCTAACAACTCATTTTCTAGGCATGTCAACACATAGCCAAGGAAAAATAGCTAGCACACTTGGAGGAGATTTCATAACCGTCACTTGGGCTTAGCTAGCTTTCCTTGGGCAAGCCCAAGTGCATACTTTCCAAGAACCTATTGTACTTCATGATTTATCAATAAACTGGGTTAGCAACACAATTTTTGGCTCTAAATTGGTGTTCTGATGTTTGAGTAATTTTCTATGTGTTTATGTCTATACATTCTTTGATAATTTACTGTAAAATCTCCTTAGGGATATTACACAAATTGTCGTGTTGGCCATGACAAGGCCATACTTGGATATCTTCATGCTCATACATGTTATATGTTATTATCATTATCTCAGGGATTTAAACCATAAATTTTACAATGAAATGGCATTCACAAACCCTCTTTTTCACAAATTGGCATTCACAAACCCTCTTTTTCACAAATGAGGAGTGTCACTTCATTTCATTTTTTCCTCTTTTGTCATCGGGGCCATATGAACAAGCGTAGCTACATAAAAATGTTTGAAAATTCAATATATATGAAAAATGATCGAGCACTATTAATACCAACATCGAAACAATGCATCTCTAAAAAAATTACACTTCACATTGCAAGGAAGCAGTAGGCCTTGAGGTTAGGAATTTATTTTGTACCTAGGTGAAAGAACATGGACCATTTGGGTTCATTTCCTCTCTAATAAATTCTCCTATTCTATTTGAAGGGATTTTTTCAATCCGGTCAATCTCCATGTTTTTTCCATGTATTTCAAAACATTTTTTTCTAGAAAATATTATATTTCCTTTAGGATATTGCACTGGAAGGGAAATGATTTTTTCCCATTTGACTTACTTTACCATTTTGTGACCCAAGGAGTTGCTGCAATGGTAACCCAAAAATGTGTCGCAAAGGTGACCTAGCGTGTTGCCACAACAGTGACCCAACGAGTTTCCACCAATGTAAACCAGCGAGTTGTTGCAAAGTTGAACCAACATGTTGACTCAATAGTCAACCAGTTATTGCATCAATGGTAAACTAGTGATCTGCCACAATAGTCATCCAATGAGTTTCCGCAACATTCAAACCACGAGTTTCCGCAACAGTTAACCAGCAAGTTTCCGCAATGGTTAACCAATGAGTTGCCGCAAGGGTTAACAAGTGATTGTTGCAATGGTTAACAAGAGAGTTACCACAATTATTAACCAACAAGTTTCTACAACAATTGACGAGCGAGTTTCCACACCAGTCAACCAACAAATTGTTGCAACCAAAAAATAACGAGTTGCCGTAATAGTGAAACATTTTTTTGTTGCCACAGTGAAATAGTGGATTTTTTGCAAGCAAGTTTGGTGCTCTCCTAACCCTTAACAAGCAGCGACCAGTTGTGTTCTTTCTGTTAGGGAATTGGTCAAACAATATCGTATTGTTTGCACAAATAAATAAAGCAACCCAAAATGAAATTTCCTTTATATAATAGTTTTCTAATAATATAATAATATGATAATAAGAGATATATACTAAGATTTATTTGTGTAATCTAAATTAGTAATGTGTAAGATGAAGGGTTTTACAAATTGGGTTTTCACCAACAACATAAAAAAATAAAAAAATAAAAAACAAAAACAAACAAACAAACAAACAAACAAACAAACAAACAAACATTATGCTTATAAACAGAGTTGGAACCTGACTAGGTAGGAATCTGTGTGGGTTTTGACATGCTGAAAAACAACATTATGCTTATAACCAGAGCTGGAATCTGCATAGGTAGGAATTTGCATGGGTTTTGACATGCTAACAAACAACATTATGCTTATAACCAGAGTTGGAATCTATGTAGGTAGGACAGGAAAGGAATTACAGGTTTTTGAGCCTGCTTTCATTTTAACTTTGCTAAAGAAATTTAAAGCTAAATAGAAATTTCCTATTTTGAGCTTATAGTATGAGCAATGTTGAAATTCAATGCTCATGTTCCAAGTACAAAATAAATGATTGGAGTGATTTTTTCATGTTCTTTACAAAATTGGTACAAAATTTGCCCTGAACATTGGAGCGATTTTTGCAATCTGATCAAAGAAAACATTGTGCCAAATCTCAATTTTCTCTGTCTAAGGGTGCAGGGGTTTCAAAACTATCAAGTAATGAATGGAATTCAAAATAACGAAAGCGAGAAAGGGAGGCTCGCTAGACGATTACAAAATCCCCATTAATTCGTCGTGTGGCTGCATGAGTTAAGCGAGTAGTTGTGTCGTCACCGATGAGTGTGAAAAAGAAACTCCATGGACAGTGATGACAACATCCGTGGACGAAGAGTTATAATGGAGAAAAATGCATTTGGAGATAGAGAAGATCAAGGGGCCCACGTCATGGAGAAGATCGTCAAAAGGACCTCCCCAGTGGTGAGGGGGCACAAAAAACGAAGGGTGTTTCATCATCCCATTAGCTTATTCCCTAATGTAATAACATCTAACACTCATAATATTGTACTCTAGTAAATAAAAACCTATAAAATATGTACACGACAATAAGATAAAAAAATGAGAGGAAACTAATGAACTCTTGATAGAGATTTGATAAGCTAAATGATGTGAACCTAATATCCACCTAAAACATCAATTAGAATAAATGACCAGATATGAACCCATTGAAAAACTAGTTATTGGGTCGACTCTATGTATAGGAAACTAACACAACCAGGTTAGTCAATCCAGCTAATAGGTCCAGAAAAATAAAGGAGAATAGAAGTGTTCTCTCCAAGATTTTTTTATTATCATTTACATATGTTCCATGCCAACCCAAAACAATAAATGTGAATATAAATATGATAGAGAAGGCTTATAATGACCACAATAATACAAGAAAGTCCCAAAATATACCAAATCATCCACTATTGTCTCGACATTAACCCCATGAACTAAAACATGTTATAATAATCTTTAAAATGCATTAAAATTACCCTCGACCTAGATATTACCACCTACAACATATGTATATGAACTTTGATAAATGTCAGATCATATACGAATCAATCTGTGTATGTAATAGACACAAACTTGGGCTGTAAACTTGAATCCAAAACCACCAAAGTGATCTATACTCCTCTAATACAAATGCTGAGACAGATAGCCAATTCTGACCATAGCCATTCTATCGATATTATATACATTATCCCCGCAAAAATATGAGGTTATATTTTGATCACAACTTCCATTGACCTCGAATCATCCTTGAACCATTTTTTCTGTCTCTTCTTCCATGTTGAAAATGCAACAAGAAAATCCTAATTTAATTTTGTCCTTGAATTAAATTGGTAATAAAATTGTAATTCCACATCTCATGACAACTTGTATTAGTTAACTATGTTAATTTGACTTAGTTGGCTTAGTTAATTCAAGTTGAGGGTCTAACTAGAGTCATGTAGAGTGTCTCCTACATTATAGGAGCCCTGGTTGAGTTTATTTTTAGTTGTAATTAATTAATTTAGTCTAACTGAGTTAAAGTCAGTTAAACTAGTTCCAATTGTTGGAGGAACTAGTGGGAGGTCTAGTAGTGTGGTGTTGTCTGCGATAGAGTGTGGCGCTACATGCAGTGATTAACTAGTAAAATGATGATTCACTCATAATTAACTCATGCATTTCATATCAGAGAAAGACCTAGTTTAGATTAGAGTTCAGGTACAATGTACTATCGGTTGTATGATCATCCGAATTGTACAAGTGATGAATGCGGTTAGAGGAAGCCCTGTGAGGATTGCACAATTCATATTGAGGAATTTCCCTAATTAATAGGTGGATAATTCCTTGAGGAACAACACAAGGAAATAGGGACTTAGGCAAGTAGAAAATTGGTTAAGTATTGGCCTAGGATTGCCTAGGAAGTTGTGACACAGATAGAGATAGTGTAGAGGTTTCTCGAGCTTGAGAAAAGCATTGTAATCATCTCATATTTTGTGACTAATGCAATATACAGATAGCATGGGTTTTTAGCTGTGGCTTTCCCCAGGAAATCATTGTGTAATGTTTTGATTGAATTATTTTTCTTGTATGCTTCATGATTTTGCGATCATTTAATCATTTCTTGTCTATTGTTTTAGCATATTACAATTAGAAGTTTGAATCTACAAGGAATTTCTACATGGAATTAGAGTTGAAATAACTATAGAAGAGGAGAATATGAGTTTGCCTTTTGCAGGTGAAATCGAATTTGCAGTATCATACTTTAGAGCCAACGGGATGTCATTCTATGGATTGAGACTCAAATATGCCCTTGAGGGTAGTTTGAACTATATTTCTTGGAACAATAGGATGGAGGCAGTGTTGGAAGACAACAGGCTTAAGGAATTCATAGACAAAGATATTCCTAAGCCTCCAATAGTTGATGCTCAGGATTTGGCAAATTGGAGAAAATGTGTTGCAAAGGCAAGAAGGATTAGCCTAGAAGGAGTTCTAGATCACATTTTCTCAAACATCCATGGTAAGGAGACTTCATACGTTATGTGGAAGGTCTTGAAAAACCTTCTCCAAAACAATAGTGACCACAAGAAGCTGGAACTGAAGGACAAGCTCAGAAAAATCAAGATGGAGAAGGGAAACGCAATACCAAAGTACTTGATCAAGTTCACCCAATGTCAAGATGAGCTTGGAAGTTTCGGTATTACAGTTGTTGAAGACGATTTGATCATCCTAGCACTTCTAGGCCTTCCCAAGAGTTGGCATAGCTACTAGGACTAAGTAAAAGGGAGGGAGAAGCTATCAAAATGTGAGAATTTGTGGTCCAACTTGGTGCAAGAAGAAATTATATAGAACACCAGAGATGGATCCTCATCTAAGCATGATGATGAGGAGAACTGTGCCTTAGCTGGAAAGGTGAAGAAAGGGAAAGGGAATTCATCCCATTCCAAATCAGATTACAATCAGGGCAGAAAGAAGGACATGTCAAAGATTAAATGTTTTCACTATCACAAGATGGGACATTATGCCACGAAGTGTCCGTATAAGAAGTTCGATAAGAAGCCCTCAAGAGGAGTGGTAGGTGAAGCTGCTTCTTCCCAATTGGAGTTAGATTTCACCCTCATCACTTGTATGGTGACATTAGTAATTCGTAGTGTGTGGTATCTGGATAGTGGAGCCTCATTCCATATGACCAACAACAAATATTTCTTCAGTTACTTGGAGGAGAAGGACCCTGAGATGCACATTGAAATGGAAGATGATGGGAGGTATAGCGTGACTGACATCAGTATTGTTACCTTTCAAAGGGAGTTTGGTTCTCCTCTCACATTAAAAGATGTCATGTATGTTTTGGGTTTGAAGAAGAATTTGTTTCCGTTACCATGTTGGAGGACCGTGGCTACGATGTGATACTTAACAAGGGAAAGTATTTCCTTCATCACATAGCCTCACGACAAGTGAAGTGGATCGGTGCTCAGGTGAAGAACCTATACAAATTGTATGTAGAATATTATACTTCCTTGACTACAAAAGAAGAAAAGGGGCAAAGACAAGACATCAATGAGTTTTGGGATAGAACATTGGGTCACTTGCACCACAAAGCTTTGAATATCATGCAAAAAATTTCTACAAGACTTCCCAAGGGTACACTAGAGAAGAGAGGCACATGCAAAGGGTGTACATTAGGCAAGTACACCAAGATACCTTTCATGATAAGGACAATCGAGTACAAGCAATTCTTGAAAGAGTTAACTCAGAAGTGAGTGGACCATTCTTGACAGACTCCATGGCCAAGCACAGGTATTATGTAATATTTGTAGATTATTCTTCTTGTAAGTGATGGATTTTCTTCATGCAAAATAAAGATCAGACGTTCACTAAATTTTGTGAGTTTAAAGAAATTGTCAAGAAAGATACTGGTAGGAAATTTAAAGCTCTCATGAGTGATAACTGTGGAGAATTTGTGTTGAATGAACACAAGAAATTCATTGCATCAGAAGGAATTTGATGGGAGTTAATTGCACCCCATAACCCATAGCAGAATGGGGTGGCTGAAAGGAAGAAAAAAAGAATTGTGGGAGCTGCACGAGAAATGTTACATGAGAAAGGCCTACCATTGCACTTGTGGGCTGAAGCATGCAACACAATTGTATATGTGTAGAACATAATTTGTCATCGAATTCTCGGGATGAGTACACAAGAAAAATCTTTTTCAGGTAAGAAACCAAATGTGGCACACTTCACTATCTTTGTTTCATCAATTTATTGTAATGCTACTAAGGATGCAAGGAAAAAGATAGAACTAACAATTGAGTTGGGCATATTTTTGTAGTAAACTGATACACCTCGCAACTATTGGGTGTACCTATCATCTCACATGATTAATGGTTCATAGATATGTGAATTCCGATGAAGATAACGCCATGACATGTTCCCTTGAGAGGGAGCTTCATTTTCATGGAGAAGAAGAGCTTTTATCTCCAAAATAAGAACCTTGAGAGATGTTGAGAAACCACATACAAAGGAGCATAGAGTGGAAGCACCCACTCATGCAAAGACTTCCAAAGATGGAAGGAAGCGCACCAAAGAGGCCGAAATATTGATATGTATTGCTAGAGAGAATTTGGGAGCACCCACATCATAACGCAGGAAGAGGAGGTCACTATATCAATACACTGGCTACATGGCTATAGTGAGCAAGGTAGAGATTGAGCCATCCTTATTCGAGGAACAAATGCAAAAACCAGTATGGGTTGATGCCATGGTTGAGGAGTATGACTCCATTATCAGAAACAGTGTTTGGGAAGTGGTACCAAGACTAGTAGACAAGTCAATGGTGGGTTCCATATGGATTTACAAGGTAAAGAAAGTAGCATATGGGAGTGTGGAGAAACATAAGGCCATATTTGTGGCCAAAGGGTTCTCTCAGGTGGAGGAAATTGATTATGACAAAACCTTTTCTCTAGTAGCAAGGTACTCTTCAATCAGGTCTATTCTAGAACTTTCAACATAGACGAGATGGAAGATACATCAAATGGATGTGAAGACAACATTCCTCAACAATGTGATTGAGGAAGAGGTGTATAATTAGAAGCCAGAAGGATTCGAGACCTTCAAAAAAGATTCACATGTATGTAGACTCAAGTGAGTGTTGTATGGACTAAAACAAGCACCTCATGCTTAATACACTAGGATTTACATCTATTTCACCAGGTTGGGATTCACCAAAAGTGAAGCAGATGTGAACCTTTACCATATTGTGGTTGAAGGTAAATTGTTGCTTATAGTATTATATGTCGATGATTTAATTCTAATAGGTGATGAGAAGCTGGTAAAATCTTGCAAAGAGGACCTTGAGGGAGAATTCAAGATGAAGGACCTAGGGCTCATGCATTATTTCCTTGGTATGGAAGTATGGCAAGGAGATGAGGAACTGTTTGTCTCTCAGGGAAAGTATGGCAATGAGATACTAAATAAGTTCCATATGAAGAGAAACAAACACATATAGACTCCTCTAGCAAGGAATTGGAGGAAGGACGATTCTACTTTAGGTGAAGTAGTGGAGGCTACTATTTACAGGTAGCTTGTGGGTTCACTTATGTACTTGGTGAACACACAACCATACATATGTTTTGCAGTTAACCAGCTTAGTCAAGCAATGGTTAAGCCAACCAAACTCTATTGGAAGGTAGCTAAACATGTGTTGAGATACCTCAGAGGTACCACTCAGTTTGGTCTTTGGTATAGATGGAAAAAGGGAGTGAAGCTTCAAGGCTTCACAGATGTAGATTGGGTAGGGAGTCCATCCAACATGAAGAGAACATTAGGGGGAATCTTCAGTATTGTGTCAACAACATTTTCTTGGTACACCAGGAAACAAATATCAATTGCACTCAGTTCGGTAGAAGCAGAGTACATGGATGCTAGTCAAGCGATTTATGAGGCTATCTGGATGAGAGAGATCCTTGTTGGTTTATTCAGTCTACAGATGGATCCTACAATGATTTATTGTGACAATTAGAGTTGTATCAAACTCTCTGAGAATCCATTTTTTTATGATCGATCCAACCATATTGAAATCCGGTATCACCATCTACAAGATTGTGTGCAAAGGAGAACCATGTTGTTTGAGTACATTCCTACAGAGGAACAATATGCATATATTTTGATAAAGGCATTGTCAAGATGAAAATTAGAGTTTCATAGAAGTAGGATCAGGGTAGTATATAATCCCTTTCTTGTTGAGAGGGAGTGTTGAAAATGCAACAAGAAAATCCTAATTGAATTTTGTCCTTGAATTAAATTGGGAATAAAATTGCAATTCCATGTCTCATGAAAACTTGTATTAGTTAACTAAGTTAATTAGAGTTGAGGGTCTAACTAGAGCCATGTAGAATGTCTCCTACATTATAGGAGACCTGAATGATTTTATTTTGAGTTGTAATTAATTAATTTAGTGTAACTAAGTTAAAGTCATTTAAACTAGTTCCAACTATTGGAGGAACTAGTGGGAGGTCTAGTAGTGTGGTGTTGTCTGTACTAATCAACTAGTAAATTGATGATCCACACATAATTAACTCATGCATTTCAGATCAGAGAAAGACCCAGTTGAGATTGGAGTTCAGGGACAATTTACTAGCAGTTGTATGATCATCCAAATTGTACAGGTGGTGCATGCAGTCAGAATAAGCCTTATGGGGATTGCACAATTCATATTGAGTAATTTCCCTAATTAATAGGGGTTTATTTCCTTGAGGAACAACACAATGAAATATGGACTTGGGCAAGCTGAAAATTAGTTAAGTATTGGCCTGGGCTTGTCTAGGAAGCTTAGAGACAGTTAGAGATAGTGCAGAGGTTGCTCGGGCTTGAGAAAAGCATTGTAATCTTCTCATATTTTTTTACTAATGCAATATACATATAGTATGGGTTTTTAGCTATGGCTTTCCCCAACAAATCATTGTTTAATGCGTTGATAGAATTATTTCTCTTGTATGCTTTGTGATTTTTTCATTGTTTAATTGTTTCCGCTGATGAGTAGAGTAGATTCAATTCTATTGTTTTAGCATATTTCAATTAGCAGTTTGAATATACAAGGAATTTTATGCATTCCATGTTATTCCATTTTTAAACTCATAGTATGAGTATAACAATATGGTAAACCCAAATTAGTCCTTGAAACACTATTGCAACAATGAGCCATCCTCAAATCATCCTCGTCCTTGAGTAGGTTTGTAATCCATGACGTTATATTTTGATTGCAACTGCCACTGACCTTAGGTGTATTGATTTTTTAGGAAAGTTAATTCTCAAGGAGAGGTTTTGAATATACTAACTTATGATAATAAATTTTTTTATTAGTTGTAAATTCTAGATATCCTTTTGGGAATGCCATAACTAATAAGCATTTCTTTGAGTATGATGTGTCAAGTTCTACAAAACAACGTGCATGACATGGGTGGTTTGGCTCAAAGTCGACACAATTTTAAAGACATAGGACTCTATATCACTCAATATTTTATAGTGTTATTTAAAACCATATTTTAGAATAAGGCACCCACTCATGGTGGGAATATTGGGTATACTTGACTACAACTAAAAATTGACGACTACATGGTAAATCAATGCAAGCTAGGTGATAGTGGTAACTAATTCATTAACTTCTTTCTTTTTCTCATTTTATACCATTCCCTCAATTTTTTTTTTAGATCTCCATGCCAAACACTTATAATCTCATTCTACTGAGTTTATTATTATTGGCATCTTTCGAAGGATGGATCATGCTCATAATATAGAGACAAAAAAATTGTAACCCATATTTCAATATTGGGATTAAAACTAATGTCATAATCTAAAAATAAAGTTTATATTTTTTCATGGACATGTAAACATGGCAAGAAGATTCATTATATTGGATATCAAACATACCTAAAGTGACTTGTGCAAATGAACTTAGAGATGAATTTATGCAGGGCATATTGAGGAATAGATGATAGACTTAAGAGAATGATCTCATAGTTAAGTTGATGTCAAGCATCTTGAGGGACAAATAAGAAAGATGGGATGTGATTATGTAGATTGAAATCACATTCATGTTGCACAACAAAAACTTAACTAACTTTCAGTAAGAGCAGTGATGATTACTTAACAATATGGAAACAATCGACTTAAAGCAACCACATGTCCACCTTATCCTCGTTGATTATACATGCAAAAAAAACTAGTAAAATAATTAGTTTAAGGAGATGTAGAAAAATAGGAACCAATCTGACATAATAGTAGATATGACAAATTAATTTAGAAATGTACATATTTTTGTAAGTACCTCTTATTATATCATCAACATATTTACATCATGACTAAATTCTTGATGTCATGGCTTGCCACATGGGAAACTAGACCAACAACAAAAAATAAAGCATTAATGTCCAAAATATCAAAAAGAGAACATTAATATATCAAGGCTTATACAAACAAGATTGACTAAACATTTGTTTAATCTTGTCTGTCTGTAAAAGAGAATAAAAATATAGGATAAACAACGCAATCCCCATCAACAAAAATAAATAATATTCTTCACCATATAAACTACTAAAAAAAAAACTTTGGAATACCAAGAGCCACTGAAAACCATGAGTGAGACCATTAAGAGGAGGTGGACATATCAATCGACATTGGATCTATCAAGTTGTCTAAGTGTGTTGGGGTGTTGGGCCTTTCCCACATGAGAGGTAGGCATCGATGCAACCTAGGTGACTATTAATTTCCCTGTGTTCCTTTTAGATTTAATCCAACTAAGAAAAAAAAAATCATCTTTGGAGTCATTTCTCTTGAGGAGGGATTTGCCAAGTAAGGACTTTAACTGACAATAGAGGTCTATTATATGTAATTATTGATTTTGGTGACCTCTAGAGTTTCCTATACCAAGAACCTAGTCTATAGCAGTAGAAAAAATCTTAGTAATTGAGTGGCATTCCTTATCATTAATGATCATTTCTTCCACCTCCTTGATTTCCTCTTGCACTTTATGAGGAGTGTACATGTGGTATAAATGGGTTGAAGAGCTCTATAATCATTGTGTGTCCATTTTCCATCATCTCCACAACAAGAATGTGCTTTCTTTGTAGGCATCATGTTAGAGGAAATTGAGTGGGAAGTCCTGGAGTGTGAATGCGATAGGATGAAAATAAAGAAAAGGAACCCCCAAAATGGTGATGACCAAAGGCAAAAGGACCAACAACCAAGGTTATCTAGGAATGAGAGATACGATAGGGGAGAGTTCCCTAGGCTTAGAAAATCCCAAATTAGGATAGAATTAAGACCATAAATAAAGGGTCTCAGCTAGAAATGGCTTTGTAGAGGGGAGAGATAAATTGTATAAAATATTTATGAGCCATACGAAAATACACCCTTGTAAAATTAGAATAAATTGAGACAACATAAAGGTAAATGAAGGTCCTTGCACCCTATAACTAATAATGGAAACTTTGAACTCTAATGACATCTAATAGTTGATAATATATCACAAAACCACAACGTTATACCATATAAAGAAATATAAGACTAACTTAAACCCTACATTACCTAAATTTTCCTTCACCCTAAAGAAGTGAGCCTAGCTTTCATTTGGTGCTTGATGTTAGAAAGGGACAAGCCAATTTCCAACCAAGCATTGAGCTTCATTTTAGATGAAATATTGGTGTGCAAACATCTACAAGGGACTGTGAGAAAGATCAAGGGCTAAGCGGTGGAGGTCACGCCATAAGGTCTAGTCCTCCCCCTAGTGAAAAGGTGAAAGCTCAACAAGACGAGGAGAAAGAGTTGAAAGGATGGGCAATAAAAGGTATTCCTTGAGCCAAAAATGTAGAGGCATAGGAATAAAGGTTGATGGAGATAAGCATTTCCAAAACCAACAATTTATTTTAACCATTTGAAACCATCATAACCCACAAATTTTGAGTGCTCAAAACCTTCTCTCCAACTTTTCCAACCTTCATTAACCTCAAAACAGAATACATCATGGAGAAGTAATAAGATATGTGACTCCCATGCAAACTATAATGAGGGAATGTTGCCACCATGCCTCCCTCATCAGTTTATTGAGGTGATGGTGGGGTGACCATCCTCACGAGGCACCTTTCCCTTTGCTTCATTTATCCACCTCATCTGGGGCCTTTTGGTCCTTTGCTAGTATATCATCCAAGTTATTTCTCCATTGAAACCAAGAGCTATCAACCCATTTCGAGGAGACTTGGAGGTTCTTATTAGGGCTTCCTAGACTCACTAAAAAATATTCAACTTTGTTCCCAAATATTTTAACATGAGAGGGAATAATCATTGGGATCCTAGAAAGAATATCACCTATGAAATATGAATAGTTCTCTAATCAACAACTAACAAAGACCTTTTCTAATATTTCACCATTGATTATTTTCTTCATGGAAGAGATTACCAGTTAGGAGTCTCACTCAATTATCAACTTGGAAAAATCCTTGAGAGATGGAATACCTAAGGCTAGATTCAAGGGCTAAGAATTTTGTAGCATTATCACTATTATTCCCCATGTTACATGCAAATATAAAGAGAGTTTTCCCAAAACTATTACTAAAGAGACCCCTAAAGCCAACTTCACCGAGATTATCTTTAGATGCTTTTATCAAAGTTTAGCTTGATAAAGCATTCAAGTGGGGGACACCAAGAGTCAAGGGAGAAAAAATAAGAATTAAAAGGAGGAAAAGAGGGTGGGACATAAGGTAGATGAAGCTTAAGCTTCAGTAATATTGGAGAGTCATGGGAGCAAGAAGACCATTCATTTGGAGACTACAAATATAGAAGGGTATTTTCATAAATACTTTGAAGGAATTTAGATCAACGTACATGTCAAAATTAATTTGGGTTATAGAATCTACATTTGTTATTCTCCTTCCAAATAAACGATAGGAAGAAACCTAGGAGGAGCATCCTAGCTCTCTTTACTATGGTATTTTTGAAGATTGTTGATCTCCATTTTTCTATGATGTCTAAGATATTGGATAATTTTTGGTCTGACTGACCAACAATAAAGAAAATTGGGTCCAAAGTGATTCGATGAAGGGGAAAGATTTAAACATATGGTCCACATCCTCTTGATTTCATTTATAGAGATAACAAAGTGAAGGCCTTCCAAATCCTCTTCTAATGATTCTATACAAGGTTAAGGCTTTGTGACATGCTAAGAGCCACAAAGAGTGTGCAACTTTAGGCTATAGATTATGGGTCCATATTTGCCTCCACATGGTTTATTTTGGTAGTTTTTCATGTCCTAAAACAAGTAATATGATTCTTGGACTGTGAATAGACCCTTTTGTCTTATATCCCCATTAGAATTTGTCATAGCCTTCTGGTCTTTGGATTTTCCTTTGTCATAACTCTGATTAGAGCCTTGACCATCCTTCTTGGTCTGGAATTGGTGGATCTTCCTTGTTTTTTCGAATTCTCTAGTGCATGCCTTCGAGTGATGGTTTTCAATAATCAACCACTATTTAGCAATCCCAGGAGTTCATAATATTTTCTAATACTACACGCTCCTCTCTATTTCCAAGTTTAGGAAGTTATTAGAAAGAACCCTTTCAAAAGAGTGCTAAGTCACTTACCTTGATCTCCAAGAAACAATGACGTTTGATAATGTTCTTATTATCGTTGGCTAGGTTCTAGATTGAATAGTTGGGGACTTGGTGTTTATCCCCTAAGCATTGATGGAGCGATGAGTTGGGAATATATTTATAGCCCATAATTGTCTCCATATTTCTAGTCTTCCCATGATCCAATGCCACCATATTTTGGTTCCCATAACATTGTTGTGAGTTTCTAGATCTCAAAAACCCAGACCTCCAACGAGCTTGGGGAGACATAATCTGTCTCAGGCCACCAATGACCATTTCCTTTCTCATGAAGCACCTCCCCATAAGTAGGTACTATAGATATAGCTAATAGAATGGAGAAATCCTTTAGGGGAAGTTGAGGCTAAGAAGAGATACAAAGGTAGATATTTCATAGGTGACTTGAGAAGGACTAGTCTACTTGATAGATTAAGAGACCAAAAAGTCCAACATTTTAGCTTGTTGGAGATTTTCTAGAGGATATCTTGCCAATGCATGGTTCTTAGAGAGTTGTACACTAAGTTAGCCCGTGTATATTTTGCTAGTAGAGACCTATGTTGGAAACATAATAAACTTGAAATATGAACCCTCACATCCAAATGAGTGTTGAAGAAATAAACTTGAGATTTGCAAAAATCAATACCTATTGCATCCATAAATTCTGCTAGGATATGTTTCAACATTTTCGATTCTTTAATTGTGGGAATTAACATCGGCATTGTGTCGTCCACAAATTGCTTTTGAGACATAGGTAAATGATTTCCATAAACATGCAATCCTTTAATTTTTCCCTGTAACACTTCTACCTCTAGGGAATGACCAAAACCTTTTGCTACTAAAATAAAAATAAATGGAAAAATAGGGTATCCTTGGAAGATGCCTCTTGATGAATTGAAAGTGAAAGAGGCCTACCCAAATACTCCAAGCATCCAAAAATCTGAAAGCTTTAAGAACATGGAATAATTAGGTCCAACTTTTCCTATCAAAGGATTTGAAGAGGTCCAATTTGATTAACATTCTTGATTTCTCGGATTTTTTTAAGGAGTGGATGATCTCATGATCAACCACAATCATCTAGAACCTACTGACCTTTTACATAACCAAATTGTTCCATATATATGAGAGAAGGAAAGAGGGGCTTAGGCCGATTGGAATTCACCTTGGTAATGAATTATAAACCACATTACATAGAGTGATCGACATGAAACTACTTGAACAATTATCCTTGATCCAATTTGGCCACCAAGGTGAGCAAGGTTTTATTTAGAGTTGGAAACAATGAGGTTGTTCACCTTGATTCTTCGACGTGTTAATGAATTTCATGACCCATAAATGACCAGTAAGCTTGAAAAACGTCTATTGTGAAAACATATAGAATATGAGCTTTATTTTTGGGCATGGACATGAAAACCTCTTCTACTTCCAAGAATGTGATGTCCCTCATGAGTGATTCATTTTTATCTTCCTGAATGAGTGAGGGAATATTTGTTGTGATTTTCCCTATGGCATACAACCTATTGGGATAAGGTTCTACCATAAGGGAGCTATATTATCCAAGTAACTCTTGCTCCAAGTCCTTATGATCTATTAAGTTCCTCCCATCTGTATTAATAACAGAGAAAAAAAAAATATGTTGGTTGTGCTTGATCATATACTTATTAAAAAAATTGTTGCTTTCCTCTCCTTTATGTGTTGAATTGATTCTTGATTTTTTCTTCCATGAATTTTTTTCTTGCCATCTTCGCTCTTCTAGCTTCATCAACTTTTCTCCTTCCTCCTACGTGATTTCTTCTTATGTCCCATGTAGGACAATACATTGTTGAATATGTTGCATTTGTTATTGTAACTCATGCTTAGTATCAAAGATTTTATGAAAATCTTCTTTGTTCCATTTATTTATTTATTTTAGAATTGAGGGCATTGAATTTGTATCTTAATTTGCACATTATAAAGTCACCTTGAAATTGTATCTCCTATTACCATGATCCAACCTTAACCAGAAAATAAAAATCCTTTAATCAAAAACTTTCAAACTTGAAGGATATGTTTTTAGGAACATCCTTTATGTCAAGTTCCAAACATATTGACTTGTGGTCTAAGACCAATGCATGGTAGAATTGATGCCTCTAGGAATATATCTCATTCTAAAAGAAATTTCAAAATAAGAAATCTATCTAAACAATAGGATATTTGATGCTTACCTCCATCTTCTTTAATTCCATGTAAAAGTCATGTTAATCGTCTCTGCATTAGTGATGCACAATTTCTGAATTAAATCCTTGAAATGGTGAGTGTGCACATCAGATATTTGGATATTTCCTTTCTTCGCATTCAATGATTTAATAGAAAGCAACACTTTGATATTGGAAATATTATGTAGAAAGCAATATTTTTCCACAACTAAATGAGGCCCACAAACTATTGTGATACATCCAATTTCATTTGAGCCCAAATAATGAAATCTACTTGAAATTATCTATGGGAAGGCTAAACAATGTGTGAATTCTATTGTATTCAAGTTCAATAAAAGTTCTAGTACTCTTGGATGACCCATCGTGTCTAATGCTACTGATTCATATCCCCTCCATCATTAAGATATTAAGGTGCTAACCAATTCACTAGAACACTTGGTTTCCTACAACATCACTATTATAGGAAGTTCCCTATGTAAGTGATCCTTTAGAAGCCTTTTTTTTCCCAAAATTTAAGGCCTCCAATGTTCCATGAGATTATTTTTATTGAGAATGAGTTTGACTAGAGGTGAGTAGCTCTAATAAGAGGGTTATTTCCTAGAGTTGACCACATTTTCTCCTACTTCGAGCATTAGATCCTTATATATATTTCTAACTCTCTTTTTTTCTTCTCTTAGCTACTTAGGAGGATCCTTAAAAATTTTCCTCAAGAACCCTAAACCTATATTTGAATAAAGAGACCCATTGAGTGTCAATCCCTTGTGATTCCTTACTTTTAAATAGGTTTGGTGAAAGAGTGCATTTGCTAGTCTGGGGTAGTTTTGGGATGTTTACCTTCCCATTCTTTTATCATGATGGATAGTGCAATCTCATCAAGATCCATGTCCTTTGTTCCATATTCCATCATTACTTCACTTGCATCTGGAATTTCTATTTCTCATGATGAGGGTTTTTCTTGATTTTCTTTAGGGGTTTTCCTCTTGCTTTCCATCAACTCCCACTTTTCATCTCAATTCTTTAGTCTTGCATTATGTGAGCTTTTCATATTGGGTTCATCTATCTCATTATTGGTTAAGGCATCATACCTATTTTTGGACTCAAGGGGCTCCTCCTAGGGCATGGAAGCGAATGTGCAATAGTTTCTTCTTATGAAAGGAACCTTCTTGAAGCCGTCCAAGTCCACTAGTGGTGGTTTTTATTTTGGTAGCTCCATTTACACCAAATGGAAATATCGAAAGAGATGCCCATATACATGGTAATGATGACATCTCAAAGGAACAAGTTCATAGTCCAGTGGTCGTCACTAGATCTAATCTTGATGATAAATATCTAATGAAGCAGGCAATGGTTGTGAGATATTCATGTATACAAAGACCTATCCATATGATGTGTGTCATCCTCTCTGCATTAATTCAAATATTTTTGCAAAGCTTCCTACTATGTTTCCTATGCCTTCCAACATCTTTTCCTCCTAGAATTATTTTAGTAGTGAAAAAGAGACGAACCCATATTAGAGCTACAATAAAGTCTTATTTCTTTGGACAATATTGCTTTTTCCAAAACCTCATAAACAAACCTCAATTGTTAAAGAAATAAGGCCCCTTTTCCAAATCCCAGGTTCTATAACAATCCCTCCCACCCCGTTGTACTATCTTGGGTTGTGGAAGGTGTTACTTTATAATTTTCCCAACCCTCAAGTTATGTTTTGAAGATGGGATTGCAAAATTCCTATTTTTCCAAAATTTTCCAAACCCAAAATAAATACCATCATCGCATCCAGGTTGTTGAGATTTTTTCGATGATATAAATTTCATCTCAATTCGATTCCCGAATTGAAATTTATGCTAGCTTTTAAAATCTGACCAATTAGCTCTTTCCACATTAATAGGACACTACCACTAGAACCCACGTGTGACCCATGTGGCTATTCCATATCACCCTAAATAGTCCACATCATCAGGACTTTGACACATGGTGACTACATATGGGCCATGTGGCATAACCACATGGCTCCTACCTGGCATCCACGCAGTACCTTATCAATTTTCTATGGCACTGCCACGTTAACTCAACTTGCGAATCCCACAAGGGCTGAACACTTTTTGTTTTGCGACACTTTTTTGTTATATTTGGTTTTGGGGAAAATCTAAGTGCACCAAAATTACCATGGTGCATTATTTCCTACACCTTTGAATCTTTTGAATCATGCATAACTCCAAAGAACATTCGATTCTCCAGTCCATTTGACCATCACAAGGGAATGCATTATTATGTTATCCTTGGATATTGGATTCCCAAAATCTAACTTCTCGTGTAACGCATTTGGTTCTAGACAATCAATCCACCACATTGGGCCCACCCCAAATACTCTATATGAAATCTAGCACCATTAGATCATGCACACTTAATCCGCCACATTGGGTCCACCTTGGGAACTTCATACAAAATATAGCACCATTGGTCCTACACACTTAATCCACCAACATTCATACTATCAGGCACTTAAACAAACTAAACCACAACTAATACTATGCAAAAAACTTAGATACAACAACATCATAACAAACCATAGAATGGATCCCAAACAACACTATCAAATCCATGAATATATCATACATTACATAATTCTCAGTCCTTTACTAGGAAAGACAATAAAAAATCTTAAAAAATTAGAGATCCATAATACCCATAGCATACGAGATAATGGAATTCACACACTACACCAGTCTAGCTAAGAAAATCAAGCAGTCAAACATGACAATGAATATAACTCTGCTCTTTATGAAAGAAAAAAAAAATTGTCTCCAAATCCCTCATAACCCTTAACAAAATAGTTGAAGCATATTGAGCAGCCATGCATATTTATATATATACTATAGTAAATAATGATGATATTAACAAAAACACATATCCATAGGCTTACATTGACCATGAAGGCATATAAAGCATAACACTCACTATGATCAAACAAATATCTCAACAATCCTTCTAGAGGTAGAACTGATCCATACACACAACACATAGATTGAATTAATGAGATCACCCACAAAAATGGTCTCATTAGTCGGTTTCCAAAAATTATAACTATATAAAAAAAATTGAAACTTATAAAATCACAATTAGTCCTCAGTGATTTTAGGTCACCAATCAAAGACATATCAAACAACCTGCAAATGGCTAAGAATGTTGCTACCGCATAATGTCAAGCGACACATAATCACATATATATACAAGTTCGCTGATAAACCATGGTTGGGTAATACATTAGGCATTAATCATGAGCTATAAGCACAATATTAATGATACATCATTAGTCATTAGTTATGGAATATGATTAATCATTAGTTATAAGCATAGTAAGGCATATCATATCCTATAGGCTAAGATACATAACCAAGAATACTTATATGAATATATTGATTTAGATGGAAATTCAAGTAGAGAATTCAACTCTCCACCCAACCATAGGCCAAGTAGACTGCAATATTCATGTAGCTGACCACATCTAAGAAAAATTCGAAGTCTGAAGAGTTAAGTGCTCAAGGGTATTCACACCAATAATAAGTCAGACATGTAATCAAGAGGATGAGTCCACTACTTAGGTGGTTCATTAACTAGTCCCAGGTAGTAAGCACCATAATGAATCTCCTTATCTCTCATAAATCAATCATTGGGGTTCAACCAACATTCATGGAAGGTTCTATCAATCTAGGAACGTAATCTCACTCTAGAGGTGGTTTCTTAGCCTCAAGGAAAACAATGAGTGAATCAATATCTCCCCTGAGCCTTCTTAGCCAAATCCTAAGCTGATACAAGCATTAAGCCACACCAAAATGAACGAAATGAGTTCCCAATCACACCATAAGGGTTTTTTGTAATGCAGTTTCTCCTGAGAGACCTTTCTCATGTGCATGATCCTCTTTTAACTACTCTATTTTCTCATGATATGGCCCAACTTCCATTCACTCACATCATGGGGAGAACAAAACAACCATGGGTGCTCTCCCTACCCAATCACTCCTTGCCAATATTGTTAAGCATGGAGAATTTTGTTTTATCAATAACCCCCCACCCCCACCTCTTTGCTTTTCTTTCTTCATGTCCCTTCTATCGTGTGTTGACCACACCAACATGCCCTACGAGAATAGGGACTGTATTGACTTGTCCTTCACTCAAGTGCCCATAGACAAATTTAATGCTTGCACCACCAGGGCCATAAATTCGTCAGTGAGATAGGTGGTAAAATAAATGCAATGACTTGGGTTTACACTCAACACAAAAAACTCATCCCCCTTATTCTTTGGATCTGTGTCAACTCCTCTCGCCTAGTCATTATTTATTTTTCAAGGAACACCATCCTTGGTGTTCTACACATAGAATGTAGAATTCAACAATGAGATTTATATACACACAACTCTTTTTACATTCATTTACACAGTAAACAAAATTGGTTAAGATAATACCCTCATTTTATTAACCATTTCCCAAGTGGCTTCATCTGGTCCAAAGTGCTTCCACTACACCTTTCCCTTCTTGATTAATTGATTCTGAAGAGTGATCTTCCTCTGATTTAGGATGCACAGTGGCTCTGGGATCCATTTGGGAACTAATTCAACTCATTGCTTCTTGGGACACACTCGATGCACTTATGATCCCAATGATTATGCACATGATTATTTGAAAACCACACACCTTCCAAGTTCTAGGATCCCCTTCTTTGCTTCATCAATCCCTTAAGAAATCCATTTCCTCTTCTATGCAGTCATGCACCTTCCAAGTACAAGAACCCCCTCCTCTATTTCATTAGTCCCTCAAATGATCCATCACTTGGCAAGGCTTCCTCGCACATGAATAATATTCACAGTTAAGGCATTCCTTTTCTTTGATTTAATAACACAACTCATTTGTCATGGCATACCCTATGGCGATTAGTGCATATCATAAGGTTCTAGAGCCACCACGATGGCCTAGTCTTGAGGGTCTTAAACTCCATTATGATGTTATTGTGCACTTTGATATTATCAAGATGATGCTATTTTCTTTGTATCCAAACTTATATATTTATGTTGAACAATTTAGTAGCTCACCTACATCATAAGCACATGAGTCATATGAGACTAATCATAAAAATTTTAAAATATATTAAATTACAACTTAAATATAAATTTCTCTAGTATATCATCACAACTTTAGTATATGCCACCAAGGCATATATCATTACAACTACAACATTTGTGACCCAGGTAGTCATACCAACAAACACTTCTCCATGTAGTCTTTTTGTACAACTCCATCTGCAAGTCCAACTCATTGAGTAGTTTCACCACCAAGGGAAGTAGTCAATGGTGGATATACTTCTCCACATAGTATTTTCGTATAACTCCATCCACAATTCTAGCTGATTGAGTAGTTTCATCACCAACGGAAGCACCTAGTGGAAGATATACTACTCCACATGACCTTTCCGTACAACTCCAAACACGCACCCCCCCCCCTCTCACTAACCTCCCAGTGAGCATGGGAATATCATCTACCATTAAGGTAGTCATCTATCGATAGGAATCATCACACCCCCCAGACCATGCCACCCCATTCCGTGCAATCTACCTATCCTCCAATATCATCACATTTTCATGTCTATGAAACCTACATTCTGGGAAGTACACCTGTCATCCAATATCATCACATCTCTAGGGCCAAGAAACCCCAATTCCAAGAAATATACATGTTATCCAATATAACCATAGCTTTAGGCCCAAAAAATCACCATTCCATGTAGCCTACCTATCCTCCAATATCATCACACCTCTAGGCCCAGGCAACCCCCATTTCGGGCAGTCTACCTATCCCCAATGTTTTCCTGCGTGGGGTATGTTAGTGTCAATCTTTCCAGCCTTCCTCCAGTGATAAAATATGCTCTTACAAAGTGGTTTCAGAGTGTTAAGGTCAAATTTTGTCATTTCAAAAAGTTTTCAAACAAAATTTGGTCACTAGGCATTAGGTCTAGGGTTTCCTTTAACTCCTTCTAAAGTTTCCCAAATGCCAATCTATGTCACTATTTAGCTGAGTATATCATCATTCATAAGGTTTTCATTATCATTTCAGTGTCTAATGAGTCATTTTACATCTTGTTCATGCTTCAATTGTGCCTTGGCAAGTTCATTTCCCTCTCCTAGGGTTTTGAAGCCAATTTCTCTTGGACGGTCAAATCATCAGCAAAACTTGTTTCCAGATGTTCATACACCTTACCCTATCCTTAAAGTACCATATCATACACTTCCCATCCCTCAGATACCCCAAAATCCTCATTTTTGCACAAACCCTAGTTTCTAGCTACAACCTGGCAATTTTCTAGGTTTGGCCTGTGATTTGCCCTTTTGGACCCCTTCCCCTCACTCAATCTCTGAGATTCCACTTTCCCCTGCTTCCTAACATCCCTCCCCACTCCAAAAAATTTCCCCAAGAATTTAGAAGCCCCCTATCCCCTTCATTTCGCTTCATTTCGACCAAATTCCTTGTTTCACACATCAGGGCAAGTTTCACTCAAATGATGTTTCAGAGCAGTTAAAGATGAATTTAGGAAAACTGAGAGAGGTTTTTGTCCACAACATTCCAAATAAGAAAAACCTCTTTCACTTTTTTCACAGGTGTCATGGTTTTAAAGAAATGTCAAAAAGACCGGCGAGAACGAAGGTGCTCCAAGGACGGTTGGCCAAAACACAAAATCGAAGGAAAATGCCCGATCCACTCCAAATTTTGGCCAAAGACTCTTTGGCTGAGAATTTTACTTGATTGGGGACTCCCAGCCCAAATTTCAAGAAATTTGGAGAAAATTTTGTCATTTGTGAATTTTTTGTGCCATTTACAGGGTTTTCCCGTGTCATGTCCGCGTCCCAAGCGCGGCTGTTTTGAAGGACTGCTCGGAATT
>APFE031522434.1:8303-88712 GCA_000404065.3 Pinus taeda | reverse complement strand
CTTTTCCCTACTTCCTAACATCCCTCCCTACTTCCAAAAATTTCCCCAATAATTTAGAAGCCCCTTATCCCCTTCATTGCGCTTCATTTCGACAAAATTCCTTGTTTCACACATCCGGATAAGTTTCACTCAAATGGTGTTTCAGAGAAATAAAAGATGAATTTGGGAAAAACGAGGGAGGTTTTTTTCCAAAACATTCCAAATAAGAAAAGCCTCCTTCACCTTTTTCACAGGTGTCACGGTTTGAGAGAAATTTCAAAGGATACCGTTGCCAGAGGAGAATCAAGGGTACCTCTGAAGTGACCTTGGGAAAATCACGTTTTCTCCTAGCTTTGTTGGCCAAATTATTTTCTTGATGGGTAAAATGATAACAAGACACAAAGATCTTTCCAATGAGCTATCATGAGCTCAATTTTTGGTTGAGGAAGGCATTCAAAAGTTAACTGCAACAGCACTCTTCCTTGAGGTAGCCTCATTTGGCACTTTTTGACCAGTCTTGGGAGCTTTGCTTTTTGATAGGGAAAATGAACTCAAAATTAAAAAATTATAGTTGGGTTGGAAATTAAACGCAAAGGCCTTTCCAACGAGCTATCATGCACCTGATTCCGACACCGGGAAGGCCTCCAAAAGCCTCCTGCAAAAGGGCGCAACCCGTTAGAGGCGCGCGACCCGTCAGGGCACCTCCAGCAGTGTAAAAATTACACAGGCGCGACCGGTCAGAGGCGCGCGACCCATTGGGAATTCCTCCACCAAATTTCGCTAGTAAGATTCCAGACAACCTCGGATTGCTTCAAGGTTGCAAGTAGGCCTCTCCTCATGAAAATACATTGTTTGCCAAAGTGTGAAAAGCATGTGAATGTGGTTTAAAGCCAATCATTTTGAACTAATGAATCAATGCATATTTGCTCAAAAATGTCAAAGTGTTGGTTGAACTAGGGTTTGTCTTGTTGTTTTCAAGGCTATCCTTTATACCCCCACTTTTTCCCTACATCCTATTTCCACCTCCCTCATCATTTTATTCATTCTCCCTACCAAAAAATATCAAAAGCCCTACACCCTACCCCTATCCCTAAAAATCAAGAAACTAAACCTAAACCCTACCTCTCATAAAGCCTTTGCAAATCATATATATTGTGTGATGGGTGTATATATCATGATTCCTTCCCTTAACTCCCTATTTCATATGTTTTTCCCAATTTCCCTTCAAAGTCTCCCTTCCCTAACATTTCCCTTGTGCTATTTGTCCCCTTGAAACAACATATCAAACAGTTGAAACAAAATTCAAATAGTCAAAACAGCAGGGTATCCCATGGGAGGATTTTATCTCTTGAGAGGCTATGCTTATCCGGCTCAATGCTCATTTAGAGAGGTTTTTGGCTAAGGCCAACCAAGATAAGAAATTGGTGAGAAACATGAAGAATCATTATTGGGCACAAATGCACGTGTGCAAGGCAAAGATGAAGGTGCTCCAAAGGCGGTTGGTCAAAGCACAAAACCGGAGAAAAGGGCCCAATCCCCTCCACATCTTGGCCGAAGCTTCCTTGAAGGAGAAAGGCACTAAATAGCTCAGCCACAACACAAATACCAAGAAATTTTGAGCATTTTGGGTAAATTTTGGTTTTTTCAGGCAATTTACAGGTTTTCTCCATTAACGGGTTTCACCCCCTGTGAGACCCTTCATCCCGGCAACTCCATTTTGCAAAAACTCAGCATTCCCAGATTTGTCATGGAAAGTTACACTTGCTCAGCCATTACTAAGAAATTTCACCAAGTTTTGGGCCTCCAGAAAGTCAAAAAAAAGCAACAAATGACTTTCTGCCACATTTTTGACACACAGAAAGCAGTCTTGGGAGATTGCAATTTTGGAGGGGCAAATGGCCACCAAATTCAGAACGTCCACTTGGGTTGGAAAGTAGACATCTATACCTTTCCAACAAGCCCACTTTTTCCTCATTGGGACACCTGGAAGTACCTCAAAATAAGCTCCAAATTAGTGCGACCCGTTCAGGAAGAGGGCGCGACCCGTTGGGCAGTTTTCACAGGAATTCATCTACAGCTCAGGAATTCGCCTAGCTTTGACCAGTTTTGACTTGAGATGGGATTTTTCACCCTCTTTGATGTAATTAATGTATTTTCATGTTGACATGACACTTATTTACCTATTCTAGAAGATTCATGCATGAAATAGCAAACATTTAATGAATGGATTGGTTTCCTAGTTTATAGAGGCAAGTTGTTTTGACTGCCTAATTGTTAGTGCTAAGTTTAGAAGTGGTTGAAACAGCACCTAGAAGGATGAGCTCGACCCCTAGAGGCAGGAAAATAGGTTAGATCATCTATATTATGTACTTTCATACTCATTTTCATGGTTGGACTCTTGAGGGAGAAGCTATCATTGTATTATTTCACTGTATCTCTGCAATTTTTGGCTAAGGAAGACCAGGGTTTTGTAGTCCTCTTTGGGATTCTTGTGGACTCATGTGTTGATGGTGTGTTTCTCAATGTTATTGTAAGCTTTTTTATGTGGTTCATTTACTTTCTTTACTTCTGCACGTTAAACAAATGAAGTGTTAAAGTAAGAATTCATGCTTGCCATGCTCTGCTTTTAAGTTTTTTTAATTTCAATGTTTTCTATTGTTTAAGAAGAATTCAAGGTTATTGTTTGCTCTCCTTAGCTCCTCACCTGGCATTCCTAACCATACACTTCAGTTAAAGGCATCAATATTGTCTCCTACCTCGCCCCAAAGAACCCCCTGCAGAAACTGTGTCCAATCCCCGCACCCAAAATTGCCATCCCCTCGATTTGCCACCAAAAACCCAAAAATTTCAAAATCAATCTTTCTAATCAGTTTACTAGCCTAAAATCAGTGTTACCCTATTGGTCTTCTCATCTATTGGTGATTTTATGAGATAGACTGGAGAGAGCCTTCTCCTGCCCTATAGGGCTAGCTACGAGGCTAAATGGTTTGATGTAGCCTTGAGGTTTACCTTTTTCAGCCTGAGGTGAAATTTCAAGCGCTAACAAAATCAACAACAGAATTGTTAGACTCTTGATTTGATACGAAAGAGCAAATCAAGCGTCCTACTGCTTCCAGATAACGTATTTTGACTTCATATTTGACCATGACCGAGTGAATAGGATAGAATCTATGTGGAGATGATTCTAGAAATGCCCATGTGGTCCAATTCTTCATTTGACACTTGAAACCTACCAAGCCATGAGAGTAGCTACAGAATCCATATTTAGCTGCAGAATAGGCTACGTTCTGTAGCTAATTTGCAAAAATCTATTCAAATAGCAAGAACATGAAAATATAATATGATGATCTTTTAATGCTTTCCCTAAGGAAAAGCCTAGCATTTATCATTGATTGGGTCTGTAATCCTATGAGAAAGTGAGAGAAAAAGGTGAGAAAATTTTCAAGGAGAGGGTAATTCTGAGGTTCAAGAAATCTTATGTGTTCATGTGTTCAATCTCAAATGATTAATGTTGTGATTTTTTGATTAAAAATTGGTTAATTGACAAAATAACGATTCAACCCCCTCTTAGTATTTCCAAAAATAACAACAATGTTAATGAAGGAAGCATTTTTTTGGACTCAACAAGCAAGAAATCAAACTGTTTGAAAAACTTAAGGAGGCTATGTGTACAACTCTTTTCCTAGCCATACCTAACTTCTCAACAAAAAAAATTCATGGTTTGTCATGCCTTAGTCCATGTCATTGGTGCAATTATAATTCAAGAAGGTTCCTTTCCTTTGAAACCAACCAACTTAAAGGAAAGAGCTTTCTTAAACTCATTTATGAGAAAGAAATTGATGGGTAATTTAATTGTGCTTTAAATTGCTATACATTCAATTGTCAATCCAGGTACATAGATTTGTGAAGTATACAACACATTATATGCTAGGAGTTTAGATTTCAATTCTAATGGAAATAAATTGCAATGAAAGGAAGTTCTACTCTATGAAAGTGAATAAAATAACATGAAATCAAATATTAATCTAGAAAAGCATTGGATAATTAATCTAGGAAAGCATTGAAAAATTAATCTAGGAAAGCATGTAAACTTAGTTTATGACAACATCGAATCTTAATCTATGAAAACAAGTAAACTTAATCTATTAAAGCATGGGAATCTCTAATCTATAAAAGTGATTAAGTTTAATCTATTGAAACTTGTAAATTTAATCTAGAAAGGATTTGAAATCTAGTTCTATGAAAGCAGACATTCTTAGTCTATGAAAGCAAGCAACTCTAATCACAAATGAAAATGCTTCAGAATTTAAATTTTTTGTATTTTTATATTTATCATGCGCTTGATTGAAATATGGAAAAAAAATGAAGTGACAATTAGAAACCTAAAAATAAAGTATCTATAACAAGAAAATAAATCAAATCCTAAACTAAGTGATCATTGTAATGTAATTTATTTCTTAATTAAAAATATTAGAATTGTTAGAGAATTATGATGAATTTAGAAACTAGATTGATTTACGTTTAGAATGAGTCGTCTCTTTCTTAGTTTGATGGAAAATTCAAATTCTTTCTTCTATTGTCACTGAAAATTCCATTTGAAATATCCACAAATATCTCCAAAACTACGCACTATTTTGAATAAATTCTTGCATGTCATCTAAATTGGCTCATTCTACACAAAACCAATGTTTTAGTTTTTCGAGATTTGTCTTAGTTTGCACAAAAATTGTGTCAGAAGTTGACGACTTGAAAATTTCTGCTAATCTAAATCGCTATTTTTTATCAAGTGTTGAAAGCTCACAATTGCAACACTAAGCAAAGTGCTATGCTGATTTGCAAAAGAAACTACTTTAGAACATAAGAAAACTAATATGAAACTATATATATTATAAAACTACATGAATTATAAAATTGCTTCTTACAACAAAATAAGAATATAAAACTATAAACTAAATTACCCAAGAACTTATCAAATGTGTTTTATTCCATCTTAGTTTTAAATTATGCTCCAAGAGTTCCTCCCTTTGAATGGAGAAAGCACTCTTATTTATAAAAAGTATAAGAGAACTAATTAATAAATGTAGATACAAAACTTAGATCCACAAATATCTCATGTGGTTACAACCATGTGTTAACTTATAGCAAGTAACATCTCTACATATCCTCTCACAAATCTCTAAAATATTTGATAAAAACTCTTATCAAAACATCCATGATTCTTCTCCATCAAATGTGCTTAAATGATTATCTCAAATCTTCCTCAAATCTTCAAGGGTTGAAGATGAAATTTAAATTGGATACTAAATGGTCAAACATGACATTGTTGGAGTCTTCAAAAATGCGTACAAACATCACAAAACTCATCCAATTTTTAGATATGAGTGAAAACATGTTATTTTTCTAATATTTAATTATAAATTCATTCAAAATACTAAAATAAATGCTTTGAAAAATAATAATTCTAAACCCATATATAATCATAAAAATGGTCTTAATGCAAAGTTATATGATTAAATGAAATATGGTTAAAAGTGAATGAAAAGAGGATGGAAAAGATGACATTTTGGAGACCCAACAAAAATGTTGGCCATACTACACACAATTAAAACATGGTTACCTAAAATAATAAGATGTAAAAATAGATTATAATAATTTAAAGTACTTCTTCGAGAAATGATTATCTTCAAAATAGTAACAAAATTGGGTTACAAAGACGTTAGGTTGTTTTTTTGAAATTATTTACAAAAAGGAAAACATAATATGGTGGGAAATGCACTTTCAAGGAAAGAAGAAGAAACAAAGGGTTTACTATGTGCTATTTCTATTGGCAATTTGATTGGGTGGAAGAAGCAAATACAAAATGGAAGCAAGCCTAGAAGGCATGCAAGATCATTTCACAACTACAAGAGACCTCAAGCACATTATATAAATTTGTGTGGAAGAATGATTTGTTATAGTATCTAGATCATCTATACGTCTGTAAAAATTCTCATCTCAAACAAAAGGTCCTTTTGGAATTGCACACTTTTCCTATAGGGGGGATTTTAGTATTCTTGAAAACCACCACAAGATCAAGAAGGTTTTTTTTTTTGGGGAAGGTCATAAAATGATGTTCAAAAGTTCATGGCAGAATGTGTGGTTTGTCAACAAAATAAGGGAGATACAATCAAGACCCCTGGTATCTTACAACCATTAACAATACGAAGTCAACTTTGGGAAGTGATGACGTTTCTCATTATACCAAAAACCACATGCATTAGTAAAATTCCAAACCCTTTTCATTACCTTGAGTGGGAAATTAATCCCATGTTCCCATGGTGGATCCCAGTGTGGAAGTAATTTCACATTATTGATTCCCAATGAGGTGAGTGTGAAAATTACTCCAACACCCCTCCCCCTCAAACACAACTTAGGGAATCAAACTCGGGCCAAGGATCTAATACTATGTTATTGATTTCCATTACACCAAAATGCACACACAATAGTAAACTTCCAAACCCTTACCATTACCTTGATTTGGAAATTAATCCCATGTTCTCAGGGTGACAGCTAGTCCACATAATTGAATCCCAATGAGGTGAGTGTGACAATTACTCCAAAACTCTACCTTAAACACAACTCGAGGAATCAAACCTGGGTCAAGGCTATGATACCATGTTGAGGTTTTCTGTTACACCAAAACCCAAAAGCATTAGTAAACTTCCAAACCCTTACCATTACCTTGAGTGGGAAATTAATCCCATGTTCCCAGGGTGGATCCCAATGTGGTAGTTAGTCCATGTGATCAATTCCCAATGAGGTGAGTGTGAAAACTACTCCAACAAGAAGAAGTTTCAATGGGTTTTATTACTTTTTTACTAAGTTATGAATGAGATAATGTCATTATGGTATTATTAGATCAATTGACAAAGTACGCTCATTTGTGCTCTCTTTCTCATCCTTTTAAAGAAAGTACAATGGTAACAACATTCATGGGAACAATATAAAAGCTATATGGAATCCCAAATATTACTATAAGTGACAGAGATTCAATTTTCACTATAGATTGAATTATTTCCTCATTTAGGTATTTAATTGGTTCACAACTCATCTTATCATCCTCAATTTGATAAGAAACTGAGATTGTGAATAAATGTTTAGAAATATATATTCATTTCTTTGCATCTAATCAACAAACATAATGAGTTAGATGGTTTCCCTTGGTAGAATGGTGTACAACACATTCTTCCATCATAAAATTGTCCCCATTTATGGTGCTTTATGTATATAATCCTAAATCCATTACATCACCCTTTAAAAGTGACTGCAAATATTTAATCAATTGAAAACCATATAGGGCACCAACAAGAGGTTCTGAAAATATTGAAAGGAAATTTGGTTATAATACAAATTAGGATGAAACAAGTAGATCAACATTGTAGTGAAAGGGAATTTGAAGTGGAAAATTGGTTATTTTTTAGGATACAACCATATAAACAATTATCTCTCAAGCAGAAAAAGGAAAATAAATTAGCACCCAAGTATTATGGCCCCTATAAGGTGTTGCAGAGGTTTGGAAGTATGGCTTACAAATTGGAGTTACCTCCAACTTCATGTGTACAATAGTAGTATTCCATGTTTCTTGCTTAAAGAAGGTAATCAATGACAAGATCCTAGTCCAAATTGTTTTACTAGATATTAATAGAGAAGGGAAAATCATACAATGACTAGAAACAATATTCAAAACAAGGATTAAGAAATTTTGGAATTGAGAAATTAGTGAACACCTCATCAAATAGAAGAATCTACTATTGGAATATGTGACATGGGAAGATGATTTATGCATGTAGAAACATCTACATTGAGTCAAGTGTTGAAAAAACATTTGTTTGAAGGAGAGGGGAATTCTAATCACAAAAAAACCAACATTAAGCATTATTTATTGAGTTATTACATTTCTAATATTATGTAGGGTAGAACCTTCCATTGTACCCTTTCATTATAATTGTACCCTTTGTTTTAGGTAAGACTTGACCCAGTGAAAGAGTTAAAGTTGCTCGATTAAATCGTTATAGAAATTTTGGGGTAAAAAATGGGCATAAAAAAAATGTACAACAAAAATAAACTTTAGAAGAACCAATAAGACTCAATATGATGATGTCAACCATGGGGGATGATTCATCATTTTTGGAGTAAAAATCTAAAAAACGAAAACTGCTTTTTCAACTCATGTTATCAACTTATCACCTTAAGCTTTTACTCAAATTTCAAGTAGGAACGCTCATTGGATGCAAAATTTAATTTTTCATCCAAGGAGTATCGATGCTTCATACTTTCAATGGACCCTACTACACGAAAAATGTGAAATACATGAACAAACGTGATTGGGATCACATTTTTTCCTAATCGTGTTTTTTTCATGTATTTCCCATTTTTCGTGTAGTAGGGTTGATCAAAAGTATGCAATATGAGTAATCCTTGGATAAAAAAATTAAATTATGCATCCAATGGGTGCTCTCGCTTGAAATTTGAGTAAAATCATAGGGAGATAAGTTGGAAATACAAGTTGGAAAAGTAGTTTTTTTTCATCTAAAACTTGACGAGGTAATCTAATATTATTTTATTATTTCCACTATTATTTTATAATATTCCTTAGTGATAGAGAATGTAACAAGATTTGGTTTTCATATTTACCTTTGTAATTATGACATTGTATAATTTTGTTAAAAAAAAGAAAAATAATTATTATTTTAAGCATGGGTTTCATGCTCAACTTAATTTGTCATCTAGGTCAAACATGTTCTTCATGCTCCTAGGGCTTATTAAGTAAAAAGAGTCTTTGGCATATGTATAAGGCCCATTTTGGAAATTTGCAACAAGAAAATGAAATTATTTTTGAGTCTAGAATGTCAAAATGACCTCCAAGACCAAGTTAGCCCTACTAGTGAAAAGTCAGCCTAGGAGAGGCCTATTCAACCTCTTGAGAAGGGTATATAAAGGAAGAGAATTTGACTCATTTACACACACTTCAAGTTCAATTTGAAGGAAGAAAATGAAAACAAGAAGAGTGAAGGACAAGAAGACAAGAAGAAATTAAAAGAAAATAAGAGAAATCTGACTTTTATGCTTGGACTATCTCACAAGTGTGAGATTGGGGTTTATGGTGAACTGCAAAAGGCCAGGAATTGCAAGGTTGAAACTTTCATTTGACTAAAAATTTTGAAGTTTGACTTTCATTTACATTGCTGACTAGAGCTTTCTTGAGGAAGGAATTCTAGGATGGCTAGCTTGGTGCTTGGAGGAGGTCTTGGCTTTGGTCTTTAGGTCTTGGATTTCTCATTTGATCTAATTCTATAAGAAGAGAAGAGATTATTTTTTGGTTTTACCCTTTGGAAGGGTTTTTCCTTGGCCTTGAGCATATATTTTGTGTCCATTGTCTTTTATGATCTTCATGGTTTATGATCTTGATAATTGTTTGATGAAAATAATCTAATAAAGAATAAGAAGAAGATAACATAAGTTCACAAGAAGTTGTTAAGTATTGGAGAATTGTTTTAATAAATACCATACTAGATTCTCCAACATGGTATCAGAGCTAAGGTGAGAAGAAGGAAGCTTGAAGATCATCATTGTTGGCATAAGTGGAAGACATCCATTGAAGAAAATAGTTTTCTAAAGGACACAAGAAAGGCTTAAGGAAGAAGATATGGAAGGAACAATACTACATCAAGCTCTCATTGAAGGAAGAAGGGTTACTACATCAAGCTCTCATCATCTTAAGACATATATCATTATCTCTCTTGAAAAATCTACGACTATTGAAGGAAAGTATTTGAAGTCTCCTTATAGTTGAAGGCATCACCAAAAAGGACATTTGTGTGACAAAAAATAAAGTCATGGAATATGTTCTTGGAAAAATTACTCAACCAGACAAAGAGAAGGCTCAATAATTAGCAAAATACAAGAAGGGAGAAGTGAGGATACAAAGGATTTTTATTGAATGAATAAAGGATCATCTCATTCCATTTATTGCTGATTTGAGTACATCTAAGGAAATCTATGATAAGTTGGTGAAATTGTACTCTATAAGTGCCTCGAGTATAAAATATATTTGAGGAATCAACTATATAAAACAAGGATTTCAAAGAATGAATATATGGTCACATATCTTATGAATATGTAACATTTGAGGGACTAGCTAAAAAGGCGTGGAGAATTAATCTCCAACTTAGAGATGATTACTTGTCTGCTGAATGCTTTTCCACCTGCATGGATAAATTTTGCAACTAGTGTCTACTAAGGAAAAGATACTACTCCCTTTGATGAACTATGGGTTCAATGTATCTTGGAAGAAGCAAGTTTGAAGGAAAATGATAACATTTAATAAAATTAAAATTCTGAAGCCTTTGTTGTAAAATCAAAGAAGAAGGGAAATTTGGAAAGTCCAAAGGAAAACAAGATATGTCTATAATACAATTCTATGGATGCAATGAATATGGACATTTTAAGAGATATTGTCCAAACAAGAAAAAAAAATGAAAGGAAGGAAAGGAGTGGATCTCACATAACTAAAGAAAAGGAAGAGCCTGAGAAGAAGTCGAAAGGTGAATATCCCATGGATGTATACTATTGATGGAAGCTCCATCTCTATCAGGTTATTTGCAGTTTGTCTTTCTTTTATTAGAAATTAGCAGTTGAGTAACATGCACAAATGCATTTTCTAGAAGGGTCTTGGTTTTTTTGAAGCATGGAATCATAATTGGAAGCATATGATAGTAGAATATTTAGAGTCTACATGATAAATTCTCCTTAAAATAATTCATCTAGCTAACAAGAATGAGAATGCTTGGGCCTTCCTTCACATCATAGTTCATCCAAGTATTTTCTAACATAATGTTAGAAGTAGCTATCTTGAAAAAAGGATGACCAAGATCCTCCAATAAGAACCATCATTTAGGGGAGGTTCTTTTATATTTGGTAGAAGCATTATGACATGACCGATGTAAATAATAAATAATAATCGTGTAGGATGAAAGGATGATGATGATCAAGTTGTGGTTTGAAAGGAAAAATTGAAGTCTTTCTCCTCTTATGGAGGGAAAATTATTTTCAATAAGGATAAAACAATATCATTCAAAGAAAGGATGGCTATATGGTTGTATGAAATAAAATGTATGCATGTCTTTAGTAACTCTTCTCTAGAAGGTAGAATTCATGTCTACACGAATCTTGCATAAATATTTGGTCATAAAATATGTGCTCGGTAACATGAGCATGAAAGGACCTCAATGTGATTACTCAATGCTTGGAAGGAGGAGTTTGGTATGCTTTGGAATGGCTAAATATAAATACTCTTCAATAAGATATCATAACCTAGACATGATGATATTGGTAAACATCAAACATGGTCTCCTAAAGAAAGAAGGAGAGTTGACAATAACAACTCCTAGGAAGAAGATATTGTAGCTTGTTGATTAGTTCGTTCCATGGGAACTTTAATGGAAAATTGAATGCATGGAGAAGAATTTTCATATAATATGGATATAAACCATACAAAATAATGTTCATCTCAAAGGAAAACAAGTACGAAGGGTATGAAAAAATGCCATCATGATGAGGTAATTATGATATTGATGTTTTGTTATTGGTTATTTGTTTCGTATATGGTTTTTGAACCTAGAAGAATGTTGCATAAATACATAATGGCAACTGAGGCAAGTGCATCTACAACTATTTGTTTAGAACTCAATTCAAAGTATACATGGATTGAGTGAATGGCTTTAGTAATCCTTGGAGGATTATGTGGTCAAGATGTCTACTTCATCTTGGGACTAAAAGGTAGTATTACAAAAAGATAACCTGATGTTTATGTTTCGATGACAATGAATATCACTTTCATGATTAAAGGGACTTATGAAGGGTAATAAAAGTAGCAACTTGGATTCAATAGCAGCAACAACAGCAACTTTGACTAGACTAGGAAAACTTCAATCTCCCTTGATACACCTCAAAAGTGAGAGAGAGTTGGCCCAAAATTTAGATCTTGGTAGCTTCTATCTTCCTCCTAAAAATCACACTCCTTTCCAAATCTCCTTCCAACCCTTTTCCAACTTTGCACTTCCCATCTTCTAGCTTCAGATATTGAACTATGTGCGAGAGAATGAATTGTTGTAAATGAATTCAAACTACCTTGTATATATAGCCTTCCAGAGAGGTTGAATTATCCTTCTTGAGGCTAACTTGATATTCTTGAGGGTGACTTGGTGTGGAGGGGACTAAATTCATTTTTGACTCAAAAATAATTCTTTTTACATGATTTGAAAGCCCAAGAAGGGTCTCTTTTAATGTACAATGACTCTAATGACTCAAATAAATCCTATAATTCCTAAATGGGGACTTTGACCTAAAACATGATGACCCAAACATGAAACCCACACGCTTTAATAAGTCATATAATAATAATAATAATAATAATAATAATAATATTTTATTCATTCTTTTGATAAGTCCATTTCATTGTGACTCAAATACATTTACAAAGAAAAAAACTAGTTACATATTTCAACACTCCCTCTTAACTAGGGAGGTATTCGTAAGTACAAGTACAAGGAAGATATCAGAACACATGAACCATGAATAATTTAGGCATTGGAATGCCATGGACTAGATTCCTCACCAGGGAAATCTATCTAAGGTCCTCCAACAATTTAGGCACTCACAGTGCCATGGACTAGATTTCTGACCAGGGCAATCTATCCAGTTGGGAATAAGATGGACTAAAGCTTTCAGCCTCTCTAGGTACCATCAGGCTTACTTGCTAACCATCAACCCAAGGATCTAGGTATGTATTCGAGGTCAGAGCTCCATCACCAATGCCACGCTCTCCTACTTTAGGAACTAGACATCAACACAAAGTGTCGAATAGATGTACTCCCAGGAAATGTGTCTCACACAAAAAGCCTCAACTTTCCCAATTACTACAATCGGTAACAAATTCTTCCCGATCAAATAGATCAGCAACAAAAAATAACTCCCAATCAAACTGGTTGATAACTTTAAGCATGTAAAAGATGCTATCAGACCTATGATATATTCACCTGTACAAAAACAACCCCAATCAGTAACAACTTCCAAATGTACATAATAAACACAAACCTTTGGGGTCTTTCAAACATTTTGATGTTGCTTCTCAACATTTCATAGTAGGACTTAGAGCTTTCCAAATGAATCTTGATAGAATATTCCTCAACCATACAACTTCCTTTCCTACTTTTCATGCAACAACACATTCTACACATAGATCCAACTTTATTTATCTCAACAACCCTTCAAAATACAATCTCCAATTTCTTTCAAGGTGTTTAACATGACTATTATATGCCCTCCATCTCAACTTAGGGAGATACCTTTCATCCAAGATCCATCTCAACATAGGGAGTTCCACTTATTTTCTACGACATTGGAGAATCCTTCATGACTTCCATCCTTCTTATTAGAGTTATCATGACAATCACCATTCACATAACTTTCTTTATCGTGCTTATCATATCAAATTTACTTTACGAGTATCTTCATCATCTTGAAGATTATGTGCCTGCACAACTTAGGTAGAAAGTACAACCAAATTTGTAGAAGCATGAAGTTAACCATATCTAAATCATGGAAGCATTCAACTTCAAACTTAGTTACAAACAAGAGACACATACTCTTCAACTTCTTGGTAAGGTTTTGTCATAAACCCTAGACTATATCATCAAGACTTTGAGCATTTCATAAAAACCTTCATTACATCCAGGGTTTTAATGTTTCTTCCCTACTACATCATATTGCAAAACCTAGAAGAAATTCAAACAAATATATATCTACAATGTATCTAACAAATTTTAAATTCATATGTTAGACTTCCTACTAGAATTTAGCACAAAACCATATATTTCACACATGAGATTTAACAATCAAAACCAATCACAATTCAATTTAAAGTAACAACATGACTAGCTTCCACTAGGGTTTGTTGTAAACCTTATATTTTACTAATTCTCAACAACCACAATACAATTTTAGGTTTTATCAACCTTTGATAAATACTAGATTATAACACAGTCATCATGTATCAAATATTTTAACTTCTACTAAGGTTTAGCTAAAAAACCCTAGAATTCATAGATATTATCATCTTAGAGAATCAAACTTTGACTAGGGCTTAGCTCCAAACCATAGGACTCATGACCATCAACAATTAGGTAAACGCATATATCTAGGACTTCATCATCATGCAAAAGCATATCATAATATGTATTACTTAAACCCAAAGACACAAATATCAATAAAAGTTAGACATATAACAAACTTTATCAGACTAGGGTTTGATTGGACAAACACATAAATGCCAAGGATTTCATTTCTAGGACATTCTAAGGTGTCTTGCTTATACACCCTACCAAACCCTATTGATATAGGGTTTCAATACAAAACATATCAAACCATAAATTACCAATACTTCAAAGGCCCAAGATTTAAGACATTACCATTCAACCCTGATAAGTTAGGGTTTCCATAACCATACCAAAACCCCAAACATGACATCATCAAAGCATTAAACATTTTTCTTTTGATTTTAGAAATAACCCTAAGTAGGCTAGGGTTTCACACATTATCATTTCCATATCCTTAAGTTAGGGTTTTTCACATAGAACATTTCTAGGGTTCCACAAGAGTAATCAAAGATATGAGGAGGGTAGATTTATCTAATGATGAATAAACCAATCAAGAATATTTAAGATTCAAGAAATCTAGACATAATGATGTTAGTAATAGTTTATCAATGAATATGAAGAGAGAAAGAACTTGTACTTCAAAACATACCTTTTGTTTCTTAACAAACCTTGTAATTCTTGTGCTTTGTCTTGTGAATCCTTCTTCCTTGAGTCTTCAACAAGTTTTCCTAAACAAGGAAAATATGAATATAAATGTGATTAGTATTTAATGTAAGTAAAAATAGATAAGTAAAGAAAACTAAAAATGGGAAAATGTAAATAAATAAATACATTTGGAGGTTGGTGAGGGCTCCCTCCAAGCTTGAGGGAAACCTATAACCTTATAAAAACAAATAAAAAAATGTTTTTCCAGAAATATGTTAAACCTCCAAATATTAGAAGTAAAACAATGAAATAGCTAAGGCTTAGATCAAATGACTTAGTAGTGTAACTCCCTTATATCCAATTCTTTAGGCTTATTCTTCCTTGGAGATCCTTCTTCAACAATATTGGCTTGGTCTCTACTTCTTTTCTTGTTCTTTGGATTGTCAGGAAAATCACTTCTATAGTGACCCATTTTGCGGCATTAGTAGGATTCTATATTGGACATATCGACCTTCCTTCTTGGCCCTCTTGACTTCTTGGAGTTTCATTTCTTGTGATAAGTGAAGTATGCATTTGAAACCCTTTTCTTTTTAATTTTTTGATACTAATGAGATTCTAATTTCTTCTTGGTTGCAAGAATTCCATAATTGCTCGAAGGTAGGAGCTTCTTTCCAACTATTGAGACCTGAAGAAAAAGAACTCCAAGTAGGTGGTAATCCCAATAATGCAGTGATTACTAGCTCCCTTTCTAGTATAATTTCATCTATGGCTTTAAGTTCATCTCTAATTATAGATATCCTCACAAAGAGAGAAGCCATAATATCATACTTTGTGATTTTTGTAGTCCTTAACTCATTCTTCAAACTTGCTACTTGACTGATGTTCTTGATAGTGAATAATTTTGACAAAGCTTCATACATTTCTTGAGCATGGTTTATATTGGAAATGTATGGGACAAGATTGTACTTTATGATTTCTACCATTAGTGTCGTAGCTAATATCTCTGACTCTCTATACTTCACCTTGTTTGCATCAATGGATTCTTAGGTAGGTCTCTTCACCTCTCCTTTGACCGAATCAAAGGCCTTGTTCTTTTCAAGAATGAGGTCAATTATCTTCTTCCAAGACCTATAGTTTGATGCTCCTTCCAATTTTTTCTCACTCTTTATTGTGTTAGAAATTATCCTTGAATATAGTGAATTTATTCTCTTATAATCTTCTTATATGATCCCTTGATCAATCCTTTAGACTCCTTCCTGTAGATTCTCAAAACTGCCTTTTTCCTTCTTCACCTTAGCTCTGATACCATGTTAGAAAGTCAGAAAGGCAGGAAGATTTTCTTATATAGTTAATTACTTGTGATTATTTTATCTTTTAGTTCATTGATAAATTACCAAAACGATAACACAAGGACAAAAAATGTAGGCGGACAATTAGGGAAAAACCTTATCTAAGGGAAAACCTAGTCAACAATTCTTCATTCAATAGTTTCTCGAGATAATCTAAGACTCTTTGACCTAGACAAAGACTTCTTCCACACCATGTCAGCCCTCAATCCTTCTTGCAGATGATAAACCTTCAAAAGCAACTTTCACCTAGCAACATCAACATGTAGTAGCAACTTTGACCCATTAGCAGCAACCACAGTAGCTTCAACTAGAATAGGAAAACTTTGATCTACCTTGATACACCTCAGAAGTGCGAGAGAGTTTGCACAAAATTTAGATCTTGGTGTCTTCTATCTTCCTCCAAAAACTCGCACTCCTTTCCAACTCTCCTTCCAACCCTTTTTGCACTTCCCAGCTTCCAACTTCAAATATAGAACTATGTGTGAGAGAGTGAATTGCTCCAAATGAATTCAAACTGCCTTTTATATATAGCCTTCTAGTGAGGTTGAGTTACCCTATTGAGGTCGACTTGGTGTGGATGAGACTAAATTCATTTTTGACTCAAAAATAATTCTTTTTACATGATTCGAAAGCCCAAGAATGGTCTCTTTTAATGTACAATGACTCTAGTGACTCAGAATAAATTCTAGAAGTCCTCAATGGGGACTTTGACATAAAACATGATGACCCAAGCATGAAACCATGCTTTAATAATTCATAATGATAATAATAAAAATATTTTCTTCATTCTTTTGATAAGTACATTTCATTGTGACTCAAATACACTTAGGAAGACCGAACCTAGTTACATATCTCAACAAATCGAACTCTTCTTATGAGAATATTTCATTTTGAGAGAACCCTTGTACCAATTATATAATTATGAATACCTCCCTAGTTAAGAGAGAGTGTTAGAGAATATAACAAGATTCAATCTTCATAATTACCTTTTTACTTATGACATTGTATATTTTTGTAAAAAGAAGAAAAATAGTTATTATTTTAAGCATGGGTTTCATGCTCAACTTAATTTGTTATCTAGGTCAAGGATGTTCTTCATATGTATAAGGCACGTTTGGGAAATTTGTAACAAGAAAGGATAATTATTTTTTAGTTTAGAAAGTCAAAATGACCTCCAAGACCAAGTTGGCCCTACCAATGAAAATTCGGGCTAGGAGAGGCCTATTCGACCTCTTGAGAAGGGTAATAAAAGTAGCAGCTTCGACCTAGTAGCAACAACAACAACAACTTTGACTAGACTAGGAAAACTTCGATCTCCATTGATACACCTCATAAGTGAGAGAGACTTGGCCCAAAATTTCGATCTTGGTGTCTTCTATCTTCCTCCAAAAACTCACACTCCTTTTTAGCCCTCCTTCCAACCCTTTTCCAACTTCACACTTCCTAGCTTCCAGCTTCAGATATCGTACTATGTGTGAGAGAGTGAATTACTCCAAATGAATTAAAATTGCCTTGTATACATAGTCCAGTGAAGTCGAATTACCCTTCTTGAGTCCAATTTGATCTTCTTAAGGCCGACTTGGTGTGGACGAGACTACATTCATTTTTGACTAAAAAATAATTCTTTTAACATGATTCTAAATCCTAAGAAGGATGTATTTTAATGTACAATGACTCTAATGACTTAGAATAAATCCTGGAAGTCCTCAATGGAGACTTTAACCTAAAACATGATGACCCAAGCATGAAACCCATGTTTTAATAAGTCATAATAATAATAATAATAATATTTTCTTCATTCTTTTGGTAAGTACATTTCATTGTGACTCAAATACATTTATGTATATTGAACCTAGTTACATATTTTAACACTCCTTAACTATGGAGGTATTTATAAGTACAAGTACAAGGAAGATCATAGAATACATGAACCATGAATAATTTAGGCACCGGAATTCCATGTACTAGATTCCTCACTAGGGAAATATATCCAATGTTCTCCAACAGTTTAGGCACTCACAGTTCCATGGACTAGATTCCTTACCAAGGAAATCTATCTAAGTGGGACTAAGATGGACTAAAGCTTCAGATTCTCTAGGCACCATTAGGCTTAATTGCTAACTATCAACCCAGGGATCTAGGTGTGTATCTGAGGTCAGAGCATAATGACCAATGCCACCCTCCCTACTTTGGGAACTAGATATCAACACAAAGTGCCAACCAGATGTCCTCCTAGGAAACATTTCTCGCACACAAAGCCTCTACTTTCTTGATTATTACAATCGGTAACAAATTCTCCCCGATAACAACAAATTTCTCTCAATCAAACTGATTGATAACTTTATGCATGTAAAACGTGCTATCAAAGCTTTGAGATACTTACCTGTACAAACATAACCCAATCAGTAAGAAACTTCCAAATGTACATGAATAAACACAAACATCCAAGGTCTTTCAGACATCTTTATGTTTCTTCTCAACTTTTCACAGTAGGACTTAGAGCTTTCCAAATGAATCTTGACAAAATATTCCTCAACCATACAACTCCCTTTCCTAATTTTCATGCAGCAACATATTCTACAAATAGATCCAACTCTACTTTTCTTAGAAGCCCTTCAAAATACATACCCCAGTTCCTTTCAAGCTGTTCAAAATGACTATTATATGCCCTCCCTCTAAACATAGGGTGATACCTTTCATCCAAGGTCCGTCTCAACTTAGGGATTTCCAATTCTTTTATATGACATTAGAGAATCCTTCATGGCTTCCATCCTTCCTAACAAATTTATCTTAACCATTATAATTCACATACATTTTTTCATCATGCTTATCATATCAAATTTACTTTACAAGCATATTCATGATCTTGAAGATTATTTACATTCACAATTTAAATAGAAAGTACAACCAAATATATAGAAGCATGAAGTTAACCATATCAAAATCATGGAAGCATTCAACTTCAAACTTAGTTAAAAAAAAGAGACACATACTCTTCAACTTCTCTCTAGGGTTTTTTCATAAACCTTGGGCTATATCATCAAGTCTTTGAGCATTTCATAACAAGATTCATTACACCCAGGGTTTTAATGTTTCTTCCCTACTACACCATATTGCAAACCCTAGAAGAAATTCAAACCAATATAGGTCTATAATTTATCTAACAACTTTAGAATTCATATGTTAAACTTCCTACTATGATTTAGTGTGAAACCCTAGATTTCATACATGAGCTTTGACAATCAAAACCAATCACAAATCAATTTAAAGTAATAACATGACTAAATTCCACTAGGGTTTGTTGTAAACCTTAGATTTTACTAATTCTAAACAACCACAATACAATTTTAAGTTTTATCAACCTTTCATAATCCCATATTATCACACAATCATCATATATCATATATTTTAACTTCTAGTAATATTTAGTTAAAAAACCCTAGAATTGACATATACTATTACCTTGGAGAATAAAACTTTGACTAGGGCTTAGTTCCAAAACCTAGGACTCATGACCATCAACAATTAGGTAAACACATATATCGAGGACTTCATCATCATGAACAAGCATATCATAACATGTATTACTCAAACCCAAAGACACAAATATCAATAAAAGTTAGACATATAACAAACTTAATCAAACTAGAGTTTGATCGGACAAACACGCACATGCCAAGGATTTGGTATATGGTCTTGATATGCAAAAGAATGTTGCAGAAATTCATAATAGAAAATGAGACAAGTGTATCTACATATGATTGTTTTGAACACAATTCAAAGTACACATTGATTGAGTGAATGGATTTAGTAATCCTTGGAGGATTATGTGGCCAATATGTCTACATAATCTTGGGATTGAAAGGTAGAAGTACAAAAAGATAACTTGATGTTTATTTTTCGATGATAATGAAGATCACTTTCATGATTAGAGTGATTAATGACTAGCTCTACTTTGATTGGATCAACATAATTCCTTTGTTGACAATGACTAGAGGAAAGTGATATGAAAGGTTGATGGTCTAAACCTTGTCAAAAATCGAAGAAAGATTTTGGCTCCATAACATTCTGAAAGTTAAAAGCTCAACATGATGAGATGCAAAGAAAAATAGGAGCCATGAAACTACTTGAAGATCTCCATCAACGTACTAGTAGCTGATGTATTGATAAAGATCTGAGACAAGCTAAAGAGCTTGTGGTTATGTCTTCCTAGTTAGAAGGAAGTTAGGAATCTCCTCTATGCTTAAGAGAGAGTAAGTAATATCCTTAATGTTTGTGGAGTAAGGATCTATTCCTTGATTAAGAGGGAATGAGGATTTCCTCTCTGGTTGAGAGGGAGCGATGATGGACATTTTTATTCTCTTCTTCATGTGTCATACACTAGGCCAGGACTAACGACTATACATCTAGTGAAGGCCATGTAGGGAGAATGGAAAATGGATGATTGGATAAGCATCTAGGATTGATACTCCTGGAGAATTGGGAAATCAAAGAAAATAAGTAATCCTATGGATCGACACTCTTTGATGATTGGAAAGGGTATATAAGACAAGAGCAGTCAAAGATGATTGATATTCTTTAAGTATTAGGAATATAAGATAAGAATAGTCCTAGAAGGACATATATGGTGAACATTCGGATGGGGTGTGTGCCTGGAGAGGTAGTGTGGTGTCTCACATAAATCCTCCCAACATTGTACTCTGATCTGGTGGAGAGATAGAGCTTGTTAGTCAAGGCCTTGCTATGTTGACAATATTGGTTATGATTATGATGCTTAAATATGGATTATCAATCCAACTCTTCTTATGAGAATATTTGCATTTGAGAGAATCATTGTACTGATTATATAATTATGAATACATTCCTAGTTAAGAGGGAGTGTTAGAGAATGTAACTAGATTCAGCCTTCATAATTACCTTTGTACTTATGACATTGTATATTTTTGTAAAAAGAAGAAAAATAATTATTATTTTAAGCATGGGTTTCATGCTCATCTTAATTTTCATCTAGGTCAAGCATGTTCTTCATGCTCCTAGGTTTTATTAAGTCAATAGAGTCTTTTTCATATGTATAAGACCCATTTGGGAAATTTGTAACAGGAAATGAAAATTATTTTTGAGTCTACAAAGTCATAATGACCTCCACGACCAAGTTGGTCCTACCAGTGAAAAGTCAGACTAGGATAGGCCTATTCGACCTCTTTAGAATGGTATATAAAGGAAGAGAATTAGACCCATTTACACACACTTCAAGTTTGATCTAAAGGAAGAAAAGGAAAGCAAGAAGATTGAAGGACAATAAGACAAAAATAAAGTCAAAGGAAAGAAGATAAATCTGATTTTTATGCTTGGACTATCTCACACGTGTGAGATTAAGTTTCTGGGGAAATGTAGAAGGTTGAGAATTGCAGGGTCGAAACCCTGATTCAACCAGAAATTTTGAAGTTTGACTTTCATTGACTGGAGAATATTTGAGGAAGGAATTCTAGGAGGGATGACTTGGTGCTTGGAGGAGCTCTTGGATTTGGTATTTGGGTCTTGGATTTCTCATTTGATTTGATTCTATAACAAGAGAAGATATTATTTCTATGTTTTCGCATTTGGCTAGGTTTTTCCCTGGCTTGGAACCTATATTTTGTATCCATTTTCTCTTACGATCTTCGTGGTTTATGATATTGATAATTGTTTGATGAAAATAATCTAATAAAGAATGAGAATAAGATAACATAATTTCACAAGAAATTATTAAGGATAGGAGAATGTTTTAATAGCTACCACACTAGATTTTCCAACATGGTATTAGAGCTAAGGTGATAATAAGGAAACTTGAATATCACCATTGTTAGAATAAGTGAAAGCCATCCATTGAAGGACATCATTTGGTAAAGGACACAAGGAAAGGCTTAAGGAATAATATATGGAAGGAACAATACTACATGAAGCTCTCATTAAAAGAAGAAAGGTTACTACATCAAGCTCTCGTTGGAGGCCTCATCATCTTAAGACATCTATGTTTCTCTCTCTTGAATAATCTTATCTATCGAAGGAAAGTATTTGAAGTCTCCTTAAATTTGAATTCATCATCATGAAGGACACTTGTTTGACAAAAAATGAATTCATGGAATGTGTTCTTGGTGAAACTACTCAACCAAACAAACAAAAGACTCTAAGAATTAGCAAAATACAAGAAGGGAGAAGTGAGGGCACTAAAGATTCTTACTGAATCTATAAAGGATAGTCTCATTCCCATTGTTTTTGATTTGAGTACATCTAATGAAATTTATGATAAGTTGATGAAATTGTACTCTATAAATTCCTTAGGTAGAAAATATCCTTGAGGAATCAACTATTTAAAACAAGGATACCAAAGAATGAAGATATGGCCACATTTCTTATGAAGATCTAACATTTGAGGGACCAATTGCAAGGGATTGGAGAAGCCATCTCAACCCAAAGATGATTCTTGTGTACTAAATGATTTTCCACCTTAATGAAGCAGTACTACAACTAATCTCTACTCAAGAAAAGATACTAATGCATTTGATGAACTATGGTCTCAATGTATCTTGGAAAAAAAATGATTGAAGGCAAAGGATGACATCAAATCAAATGAAACGTCTGAAGCATTTGTTGTAAAATACAAGAATAAGAAAGGGAAGTTTGGAAATTCCAAAGGAAAACAAGATATGTCAAAAATACAATTCTAGGGATGCAATGAACATGGACATTTTAAGAGGGATTGTCCAAAAAAGAGAAAGGAAAAGAGTAGAGATCATATAACTAAATAAAAGGAAGAACCTAAGCATAAGACAAAAGGTGAAGATCCCATGGATGTATACTATTGATAGAAGCTCCATCTCTATCAGGTTTATTTGTAGTTTGTCTTTCTTTTATTAGAAAGTAGCAGTTAGAGTAGCATGCACCATTGCATTCTCTAGAAAAGCCTTGGTGGCACCATAAAAGGAAGCATATGATAGTAGAAGATTTAGATTCTAAATGATCAATTTTCTTTGGAATAAATCATTTAGCTAACAATATTGAGAATATTTGGACCTTCCTACACATTATAGTTACACCAAGTATTTTCTAACATAATGTTAGGAGTAGTCATCTTGCAGAAAGGATCACCAACATCTTCCAATAAGAACCATCATTGAGGGGAGGTTATTTAATATTTGGTAGAAGAATTATGACATGAATTATATATATATCTATATTTTTTTTCGGAGAAAAAAGGCGGAACTTTTTATTAAGAGTATAAAAAGTTACATTTTTCAGATTCATCTGTGAACCACCAGAGAGTGGGGACACAAAACTGTTAGACCCTTCCCACAAAAACAGAAACAGGAAGTGGAGGGACTCGAAGTCGACCTCCATATATCAAAACCAACATGAGACGCAGTCAGAGGAGCTGAGCTGCCGCATAGTATCAAAAAACATTTCTGAGCAGGTTCGCCAGAACCACATATTAGACAGTTATATATCATATAAGAAGTCTTTGTGGCCTCCTTCGGAGAAGGAAAACAGCCACGGAGGAAAAGTAAGCAAGAAATGTAGAATAGAACTGTAAATGTGGGATTTTAATCAGCTACAGCAGCCCGAGGGTGGGTGTAAATTTCGCTGCCCATCTGTTAACAGACCGTGAGATAATATGTATATATAAACAAAAAGTGTTGTAACTGAAACTGTAAGTGAAAGAAAAAACATCATAGTGGCGGGGCAAAAGGGGGCAGCATTGTTGTAGTAGATTGCCCCTGATATGTTTCTTCTATAGACCAATTCCCCATATCTTGAATTATATATATATATTCCATTTATAATGAAAAGAACAATCTTGAAGGATGAAAGATGATGAAGTTGTAGTTTGAAAGGAAAAATTGAATTATTTCACCCCTTATGAAGGGAAACTTATATTGTATCAGGATAGAAGCAAGCTCATTCAAAGAAAGGATGGCTACATGATTGTATGAAAGAAAAGGTATGAATATCTTTAGTAACTCTTCTCTATAAGATGGAATTCATGTCTAAAAGAATCTTGAAAAAATAGTTGGTCGCAAAACTGTACTTAGTAACATGAGCATGAAAGGACTTCCATGTGATAACTTGATGCCTGGAAGGAGGAGTTTGGTATGCTTTGGAATAGCTAAAGATCAAGATGCTTCTATAAGTCTATAAAATAAATTAGAAATGATGATATTGATCAACATCAAACATGGTCTCCTAAAGAAAGAAATAGAGTTGACAATAACAACTCCAAGGAAGAAGATATTGTAGCTCGCTCATTAGTTTGTTCCATGGGTGCTTTGATGGAAAATTGGAAGCATGGAGAAGGATTTTCACACAAGATGGAGATAGTTCATGCGGAAGGGTGCTGATCTAAAAGGAAAACAAGTAAGAAGAATCTGAAAAAAGGCCATCATGATGAGGTAATTATGATAATGATGTTTTGGTATTGGTTATCTGGTTGGTATTTTGTTTTTCTACTTGGAAGAATGTTGCAGAAATGAATAATGGCAACTGAGGCAAGTGTATCTAAAACTGTTTGTTTTGAACTCAATTCAAAGTATAGATGGATTGAGTGAATGGATTTAGTAATATTTGGAGGATTATGTGGCCAAGATTTCTACTTCATCTTGGGATTGAAAGGTAGAAATACAAAAAGATAACCATAAAATTATGTTTCGATGACAATGAAGATCACTTTCAAAGATTAAAGGGAGTAATGACTAGCTCTACTTTGGTTGGCTCAATACAATGCCTTTTTTTATGATGACTAGAGGAAAGTGATATGAAAGGTTGATGGTCTGAACCTTGTCACAAATTGAAGAAAGATTTTTTGGCTCCACAACATTTTGAAAGGTAAACTTTCAACATAATCAGATGCAAAGAAAAGGAGGATCCATGCAACTACTTGAAGATCTCCATTAAAAAACTAGTATTTGATCTATTGATAAAGCTTTGAGACAAGCTAAAGAGATTGTAGTTATGTCTTCCTAGTTAAAAAGAAGTGAAGAATCTCCTCTATGCTTAAGAGGGACTAAGTAATCTCCTTAATGTTTGAGGAGTAAGGATATATTCTGTGATTAAGAGGGAATGAGGATCTCCTCTCTGGTTGAGAGGCAATGATGATGGACATTTTTATTTTCTTCTTCATGTGTATTACATTAGGCAAGGACTAACAACCATATGTATAGTGAAGGCCATGAAGGGAGAATGGAAAATGGAGGATTGGATAAGCATCTAGGATTGATACTCTTCTAGTATTGAGAAATCCAAGAAAATAAGTAATGTTGTCGACCAACACTCTTTGAGGATTGGATAAGGTATCCAAGACAAGAGTAGTCAAATAGGACTAATATTCTTTGAGGATTAGGAATCCAAGATAAGAATAGCCCTATAAGTACATACCTCATGAACATCCAGATGGGGTATGTGCCTTGAGAGGTAGTTTAGTGTCTCGCATAAAGCCTCCCATCTTGGTGCTATGAACTAGTGGAGAGATAGAGCTTCTTAGTCAAGGCCTTGCTATGTTGACAATGTTGGTTATGATGATCATGCTTAAAGATGGCTTATCAATACAACACTTCTTATGAGAATATTCAGTTTGAGAGAATCCTTGTACCGACTATATAATTATGCATACCTCCTTAGTTAGGAGGGAGTGTTAGATAATTGTTAGCGGTGCTGGATACCGCCAACATACAAGGTGTCTCCCTAATGTGATTCCCCAATTAGACCTCACATTTTTTGGATTAGGATCCCCATCCGGAGTATCAACTTGGCCACCATAACACAAAGGTTCACCTTGGTTTCAACAGATAACATAATATATTATATACATAGACCTTTAACAAGAAAGTAAGTTGACATTGTGAAGCACCGATTGCAATGTGTAAAATGAGACCTTCATGAGTGGGAGACAAGTGTGAGTCTCTGGAAGGAACTAATAGTACTAACCTAAGAGATACACACGAGAGCATGAAATCATTCATTAGAAAAATAGTTCACATAACAATTATTAAAGTGAATACAACACACATTCAAAAATATGAGTACCAGAGCCACTGAAATAGTTCAATTTCTATAGTACATATGAACACAACATATACTGTAAAAAAAGCAAGAATAGTCCTAAAACATTTGTGATACATGCATGAAAATATGTTGGCTCATTGCATTTCAATTAGGTGAAGGATCCAAGTAGACAATTACAATGATCAAGCATTATTTCTAGTTGTGGAAAATTAAGTCACCTTTTGCTTCTCTAAAGAATATTTTTCTCTCCTATGCCAATTAAAGAAGCCAAGGCTATCTCTCCAAAGCTTTTTGAGTCCAAAATCGCCTTTCTTGAGTTATGAGGTTGCTTTTATAACAAGAGGAATGGACTTTCATATCCCCTTGACTCTTGGTTTCCCCTCATGACTCTTGGACTTCTAATGTGTCTATTTTAATTCTAAACAACTTTTGAACTTCTAAATGACCTTTGGACTTCACTATGTGACTTTTGGACTTCTACACAACTCTTTTATCCATATATGACTATGTGACTCTTCTTATTCCACATATGACTCTTGGACTTCCAAACCTTACACTTTTTTACTTTTCTTAAGAATATATCATTACATTCCACATGATTATTTGGCACGACACATGGACACACATTTACCATTATGATGACACGTGTACAAGTTACAACTTGACAATTATGACATGGACTTCATTATGAGGTAAGAATGTCAAATTGTCTTCCTTGTTGTTTTATCTTGCATTCTTGATGGTATATATGATCTATGTTTCATCTTCATGAAAGATCCACTTTGCTTCTCATCTTCACCCTCCAAAGGGTCTTTTATCAATATTGAAATCCTCTGTCATCATGCAATGTCTTCTTTCTATCTTTTTCCATGATCTGCTTCATGTCTCCATGAAAACTCGCTTTTGTTCTTCTTCTTCGCAGGTGTTCCTTTATTCTTTATCCTTGCTATCTTCTTTGAGAATTACCTTGTCATGCTAGGAAGGCACTCTTTCCAATTAAAATATTCATGACAAAGCGAAATCATCCGTGAAAACATCTATTCTATCACTATCTAGCTCATGGAATGATCAACTCGTGATAGGCTTTTAAGAGGGTTAAAAGAAGAAGCTTGATTAGGAGGGTGCAACCAAAATCATCAGTGGCTTAGGAAGGCTCCATTATTCATTTTTACTGTGTTGAACAAAATGAAAGGGTCAAGGCTCAAATGAGGCCTTCAAGTGTGCTTGTGCGCTCAAGCAAGAGAGAGAGAGAACTTAAAGGCGCAGGGCGTTGTTCTGAAGCATGAAGGAGAATCATTCGTTGGTTAAGGGTGTTCTTGTGCACTCAAGGGACAAAGCAGGGCACAAGGGTTCACATTGAAGGAAAAAGGGATTAGGCTTCGAGCCTTCCCAATGCACTTGTGTGCTCAATAGGAACTAGGAGGGCACAATTCTTCGAGTCGAAGGATTGCACTCAAATGAAGGCTTTAGGATTCATGACTGCATCATGATCCCTAAAGGAAGAGGGAAGGATGAAGGCTTTGTTATTTTTGAATTCACCATGCGCCCTAAGGCTATGTGCTTAGTGATTGTGCCATGTGCTCTAAGGGAAGGATGAAGGTTTCATGCTTCATGAGTGTGCCATGTGCCCTAAGGCTTCATGCTTCTTGACTGCGCCATGCGCTTTTTAAGAGACATAGGATCCTTGCTTTTCTAAATTGCGCTTCATTGCTCCAACGTGTAGCTTCATTGTTTAGAAGTGTGCTTCATTGTTCTGAAGTACACTTAGGTTTAGGAGGGCATAGTTCTCTCCAACAGTGGATACTTGTTCATCTAGAATGTGATTTTCACTAAGGGAGGAAAAAAAGGCCAATTCACTTATCCTAGGAAGTACTAGTGCACTGTAAGAGGGAGGATATCTTAGAAAATACTTAGTGCACAAGTATGGGAGAAAAAGATAATTCAATTAGGCTTATGAATAAGCTAAGCTCTTCACTTGGTAAGAAGGATAATGCCTTCAGAACTTGCATTGGATTGAAGGAAAACATGAAGAAGACACTTGAAAAATGTGAATTCCCTTGAAAGTGACACATTCTAGAGTGAAGATAACATGAAAATGAAACTTATCAAATTGAAGGCAAGCAAAAGAAACAATTGTGAACATGAAAATGACATTGGTGAAAGCAAAAGTGTGCAAAATATTACAGTTGAGAAAACTCATCGAAATAGAAATACAAACATAAATGAAGTGAGGGGGACTATCAATGAAGGCATGCACTAATTTTTGACATGAGTTGAAAATGAAACAAACACTATCTTGATTGACAGTGATATGCTTGTTGATGTTTGCGCAAGGAAAGTGCGCTCATAAGTTTTTTAAGGATTGAACATGTGTCAACAAGTGAAATTGAAAGTTAGAAGTTTGAGAGGAAGACATGAAATATTTACAAAAAATCAATTGACCATAGAGTAACCATAGGGCAATAGACCATGAGATCCTTAGTAGGCTCCAAAATTCAAGTGTAGGCAAAATTTTGGAGGGTGTTGATCACAATGTTAACACTTGGCGACACACTGGTAGAAATCCATCTTCTCTGTTTAGGTCTAATTCTCTAAGTGCAAGGTCTCAATATTTCAGGAAGTATTGATTCATATTGTGGATTACCTTAGATTCCATACTTAACCTGGTTAGAGATATAGTCCCCTCCATTCCATTACTCGATTAAACACATCATCGAAGCTTGTCATATCACAATTGTTTTGATCTAGGAGAAGCGTAATATATAATTGCGAGTTTAAGATAATTAGAGTATGAGTTTTCATCTTTGCCATTGCTCCACTGCTAGCAGGCCTAAAAAGTAACTCAACGAAGTCACTATAGGAAGACAACAATTTCTTCACTACCAGTGAGCCTGAATAGTACCTTGATGAAGTTACTTTCTTCACCTCTCTGCGCAGGAAGTATTTCTATTATTTCACCCTTTATTTATTTTATGGCACTTATTTATTTCATGGGTGGAAGAGGGATCCCAAATTATTGAGAGAAGGAGAGGTTTTTCCTTTAGAGAAGGTAGTATATACCTATGATATTGGTTTGCTTGCTAATTGATTTTCCACTTAGCTTTCTCTAATTGATTGGATCAATAAGAAAAAACATTATTTACTTACAATTCTACGTTGAGGAATGAGGATCCTAGAATAGATGTGGGCTTTATAATTCGACCAAAGGATTTTTATTTGAGTGGATCATATTTTCCATTCAGACATCACTAACTTTAAAGATAGGTAGACCCAAGATAGAGAAGAGGTAACAGATTAGCCATACATTGTTTGTTATCACAATTTCCCTTTTCAAGTTTTGCCACATTGTCTTTTGAGACAAAATGAACATCTTTCATGCAAAGTCTTTTTAATAAAACACGAAATAAAATAAATAACAAATCAAATAAAACTAACATGTAAATTAATCATGCATAACAGAGAACAAGAAAATAAAACGAATGCAGAGACTAGATGGAGAGCATGACAGAGGGTGGATGCAATGAAAAGGAGATTAAATGCAACTAGACCTACTCCTAACCTTACCAACAAGAAGGTTAGGGATAAGTGTAATGACATTTCCAATGAAGCCACCATAATTGGTCTCGACCTCCGAACACAATGATAAGATCAACTATAAATGATATATGATAATGTGCAACTGAAAGTATAGAATCTTGAAAATATTGCAAAAAACATTAAAGGTATTTCTTAAAAGAAGAAATATGTGTCTTATCACCTGACTTTACCCAACCTGCCACCATACCTTCTCAATGAAAACCATAATTAAAAAATCCTTGATAGCTCCTTGTAAATGTATTTTCACTTATATTGTCTTGCTTAGCAAACATCAATATAGATTTGAACTTACTTTTAGCAAATGGGATTGCTAAGTAAGATGTTGCTAACAAATGATAGATTAGATCATGAAATTCATAAACATCCTCTTGAAAAACCTAAGACCCTTGAATAGATAATTTCTCAATTAATGGTACAGAATCAAGATGAGAGTCTTGTAAGGGAAAATGAATTTGATTATATTTAGAAGGCTTGAGATAGTGAGGACCTGACATAACCATTAGCGAAGGCTAAAGTTCCTCAATTGCTTGACAAGTGTCTAAATATTGAGATGATATACCATAAATATCAGTTGATGTAAAAAAACCATCATTTGGTACACAAGTGGGAAAATGATAAGTTGAATGAAAATTGTTAAAATAGGAATCATGATCAAATGGACTAATTAAGGCATAAGATTATTGGTTAGGAGACAACAAAGATATATAATTTTGAACAAATTTTCATATTTTTTGAACAATAGAACCATCTTCTTCATATGTTGAAAGTGATAAATTATCTTCTTGTGACTAACTACAAATTAGACTAGCATCATAATCATAAAAATGGAATGCCAATATGGAAAACACATGAAACTAGTCAAGATGTAGTGGATGAAAAGGAGGAACTTGACTCAACAAATAACACAAACATTCATTGACATTGAAGAGGATATCTGGTGCCATAAAGAAAATAATTAGTATCAAAATGTTCACAAGAAGGATTAAGAGTTGTTTATATTCAAAAGAATGTGATAGATATGAATCCTTTAGCAAATTATAATCTTTAGAATTATCAACTTCATAGTTTCATTATTGATACATCCATGAAAGGTATGCATTCCAAAATTGAGTTTGATATAATATATTTGCATGAGGAATGATCAATTGAAATAGAATGCTCAATCTAACTGGAGACAAAATCTTGAAATCTTGAAAAGTTGTATCTGAAATACCACGCAACTTTCAATAAGGAATTTACATCCAGTGAAACCACGCAAAGGAAATAATTATGTGAGAATATCCAAATATGATTTAGTTAAGGGAGCTTAAAAGAGTCACGAGATTCTATCATAACCATCAATGAAGTTGAAGTGCCTTGACTCCCTAACGAGTCCTGAAACTTTCAAAGATTGTAGAATCACATTCTGAAAATTGAATCAAATCATGCATGGTGCATGGACAAATACCATCAAAAATTTCAAAAATATCACTACTATCATGATGGTATCCAACTACATCACTAATATGATTAGAATTTACATCTTCAACAAGAAAGGTACCCAAGTCATAAGGTTCTTCTAATTTCACATATAAGGATGAATAGATTGAATGACATCCATGAGTAACGTGGATAGACGATTTGTTTTCATGCAAAATTGGAAATGACAAGGGATGGAAAGTATACTCAATTATTTCATTACCTCCTCCTTGATCGTAAATGAACTCACTACCCTATGTAAATTAAAAATCCAACACATTAGATGATGAAAATTCATTACAAGCAGCAACACACAAAGGATAGTGGGATGAAGAGGAAGTTTCCATAAGAAATTATTCTTGGACTGAATGATATTTGAGGTCTAAATGTTTTGAAACAAATTTTTATTGAGAGACCAAAATAGCAAATCGTTCACTTGGGCATATATTATCACATACAATGATAGATTCATAATCATTAGGATGATGGTTGTCCAAGAATTCAAATTGATTGGGAAAATCAGTTTCATTTGAATCATCACCGAGATTTCTAGATCCAAAATCAATATAGGAAGAAAGAACAATATCTTGACACAGAGGAGTTTGGAAAAGAGAAGTAAGATCAAAATAATCCTCATCTTGATGCTCCTCTACCTGTGAAGAGTGACTACCTTGATCGTGATTGATACTTGGTTTTGGAAGAGACTGATCAAGTAGATCAAGGGGAAATGGATTATGAAAAAGAGATGATAGAGGATGATGTGTATCAAAATAAGATTCAAGACTAAATTTATGAGCATTAATATTATCTTAAGAAATCAAGGGATTAGCCTTCACCTTAGGCTCCATCAACCATTACAGGATTTCCTCCATTAGATCTGAATCATGGAAAGTGGCAAAAGGTTGAGAAGATGGATTAGGAATTTGATTTGCAGACCTCCCAACCTGATCATTATCACAAGAAGGCACCCAAATTGCTACTAGAAAAGGAGGAGGACAAGGAAAAAAAGGAAAAGTTGGTTCCTCCTCTAAGATTGGAGGTGTCTCAAAAATTCTGAAAGCTGGGAGAGTAGGAATATCTTGGGGTTTAGATTCATACTGATTCAAAGATATACAAACCAAATGTTCAAAATTTTGCTTAAATAAATCCCAATCCATATCTTCTTCAGGAAGCTCACAACATAAGTGAAGGAATCTGTTAGAAAAATCCTTAATTGATTCATTAGGTTCCATTCTAATATGATTTCTTCTTTCATAAACAAATCATTAATCATACCTATCAAAAGATTGATGAGAATCCTTAAGAAATTGATGAAAATAATGATTGGAAGGAGATGGTAAGGTATGATACCATCGATTAACACGACCTTCAAGAGTGAGGGTGAATAGAATGCACACAACATATTTATCATCGATTTCATGAGATTTACAAAACACAAGAAAATCATTTATGTGTTTAGATAAAAATATACCACCCTCGCCATTAAACCTGAATTGAGACAAGACATGAACCATTTTCTATGGGTTTTGAATGTTTTCCAGTGGATAGGTTAGAAAAACACCTTGGGATTATGACTTGGGAAAGATCCATTTAAGATAAGAGATTCAAACAGACTCAACGAGCACAATTTTCCATATGGCCCTCCCTCTAGTGCCAAAACGTTGACAGTTTTCGATACCGCCAACATACAGGGGTTATCCTCGATGTGAAATCCCAATTAAACCTCACACCATTTGGAGTAGGAGCCCTATCTAGAGTATTGGCCCGACCACCATAACACAAAAGTTCAGCTTGGTTTCAAAGGATAGCATAGATATTATATGCATAGACCTTGAACAAGAAAGTAAGTTGACATTGTAAAATATCGATTGCAATGTGTAAAAGGAGACCTTCACGAGTGGGAGACGAGAGTGAGTCTTTGCAAGGAAGTAATAATACTAACCTAAGATAGACACGAGAGCATGCAAATATTCATTAGAAAAATAGTTCATATAATGATTATTAAAGAAAATACAACACACATTCAACAAGATGAGTACCAGAGCCAATGAAATAGTTCAATTTTTCCAGTACACATGAAAACAACATATGTCGTAAACATCCCAAAAATAGTCCTAAAGCATTTGTGATACATGCATGAAAATGTGTTGGCGAATTGAATTTAAATGAGGTGAAATATCCAAGTACACAGTTACAATGATGAGGCATTAGTTCAAATAGTGGAACATAAGTCACTTCTTGCTTCTCTAAAGAATAATTTTCTCTCTTATGCCAAGTAGAGAAGCCAAGATTAGCTCTCCAAAGCTTTTTGCCTCCAAAATCCCCTTGCTTGAGTTATGAGGTTGCTTTTATAACAAGAGGAATGACCTTTCATCTCCCCTTGACTCTTGATTTTCCCTCATGACTCTTGGACTTATAATGTGTCCATTGCACTTCTAAATAAATTTTGAACTTCTAAATGACCTTTGGACTTCTCAGTGTGACTTTTGGAATTCTACCCAACTCTTCTTTCCAGATATGACTATGTGACTCTTCATATTCCACATATGACTCTTGGAATTCCACACATTTCATTTTGTACTTTACTTGAGGATATGTCATTACAATCCACATGATGATTCGACATTACACATGGACACACACTGACCATTATGATGAAACTTGTACAAGTTACAAATTGAAAATGATGACATGGACTTCATGATGAGGTGGCAATGCCAAGTTGTCTTCCTTATTGCTTCATCTTGCATTCTTGATGGTAGATATGATCTATGCTTCATATTCATTAAAGATCCACTTTGTTACTTATCTTCACCCTCCAAATATTCTTTGATCAATATCATAATCCTAGATCATGGAATGATCATCTCATGATAAGCCTGTGAGAGGGTTAAAAGAAGGAGGCTTGATTAGGAGGGCGTAGTCAAACTCATCAGTGGCTTAGGAAGGATCCAGTGTTCATTTTCACTGCATTGAAGGCAATGAAAGGTTCAAGGCTCACAAGAGGCCTTCAAGGTGTGCTTGTGTGCTCAAGCAAGAGAGATAAAGAGAGAGAGAAATCAAGGGTAAAGGGCGCAGGTTCGAAGCATGAAGGAGAATCATTTTTTAGTTCAAGATGCACTTGTGCACTCAAGGGACAAAGGAAGGTTCAAGTGTGCACATCAAAGGAACAAGGGATCAAGATTCGAGCCTTCCCATTGTGTTTGTGCACTCAAGAGGAACTATGAGGGCGCAATTCTTGGATTTGAAGGATTGCGCTCAAATGAAGGCTTCAAGCTTCATGACTATGCCATGCACCCTAAGGGAATATGGAAGGATGAAGGCTTCATGCTTCAAGAGTGTGCCATGCAACCTAAGGGAAGGATGAAGGATTCATTGTTCGTAAGTGTGTCATGCACCCTAAGGATTCATGCTTTGTGATTATGCCATGCGCTCTAAGGGAAGGATGAAGGCTTTGTGCTTTGTGAGTGTGCCATGCACCCTAAGACTTTGTGCTTCATGACTATACCATGTGCTTTTTAAGAGACATAGGATTCGTGATTTTTTGGAGTGCGCTTTATTGTTCCGAAGTGCAACTTTATTGTTCTGAAGTGCACCTTCATTGTTTTGAAGTGTGCCTTCATTGTTTTGAAGTGCACTTCATTATTTTGAAGTGTGCTCAAACTTGGGAGGGAACAATTCTATGTAAAAATGGATGATTGTTCATCTGCAATGTGATTTTCACTGAGGGAGGAAACAAAGCCTAGGTCACATATCCTAGGAAGTACTAATGCACTATAAGAGGGAGGATACCTTAGAAAATACTTAGTGCACAAGTATGGGAGGAAAAGGTACATCAACAAGGCTCATGGATAAGATAACACCAAAGCAAAGATAACATGAAAATGACACTTATCAAAGTGAAAGCAAGAAAAACCAAAAATCGTGGACGTGAGTGAAAGTGAAAGTGCGCAAAAGACAACAATTGAGAAAACTCATAGAAATAGAAATACAAACACAAGCAAAGTGAGGGAGACTGTCAATGAAGGCACACACTAACCATCAACATGAGTTGAACATCAAACATACACTATCTTGATGGAAGGTGTTGTGTTTGTTCATGCTTACGTAAAGAAAGTGCGCTCATATTTTTTTTTAGGATTGAGCATGTGTAAGAAAGTGAATTTTAAAGTTAGAAGTTTGAGAGGAAGACTTGAATTATTTACAAACATCGGTTGCCCATGGAGTAACCATAGGGTGACAGATAATGAGATCCCTAGTAGGCTCCAAAATTTAAGTATAGGAAAAATTTTGGAGGGTGTTTATCGCAACGTCAATAAGAATGTAACTATATTATGTCTTCATAATTACCTTTGTACTTATGATATTATATATTTTTGTTAAAAGAAGAAAAATAATTATTATTTAAGCACGGATTTCGTGATCAACTTAATTTTTCATCTAGGTCAAGCATGTTCTTCATGCTCCTAGGGTTTATTAAGTTAATAGAGTCTTTTTCATATGTATAAGACCCATTTGGGCAACTTGTAACAAGAAAGGAAAATTTTTTTTGCATCTAGAAAGTAAAAATTACCTCCAAGACGAAGTTGACCTTGCCAATGAAAAGTCGGACTAGGAGAGGCCTATTTGACCTCTTGAGAAGGGTATATAAAGGAAGAGAATTCGACTCATTTACACACACTTAAAGTTCAATCGTAAGGAAGAAGAGGAAAGCAAGAAGAGTGAAGGACAAGAAGACAAGAAGAAAGTAAAAGGAAAGAAGAGAAATCTGATTTTTATGCTTGGACTATCTCACATGTGTGAGATTAGGGTTTCTGGGGAACTATAGAAGTCCGAGAATGGCAGGTTTGAACTACATGGCTAAAACTCTGGTTTGACCAAAAAATTTGAATTTTGACTTTCATTGACCTTGTTGACTAGAGCTTATTGAGGAAGGAATTCTAGGAGGGATGACTTGGTGCTTGGAGGACGTCTTGGCTTTGGTCTTTGTGTCTTCAACTTCTCATTTAACCCAATTCTATAAAAAGAGAAGGATTCTTTCTAGTTTTTTCCCTCTCTTGGAGCCTATATTTTGTGTCCATTTTATTTTACGATCTTCATGGTTTATGATCTTGATAATTATTTGATGAAAAGAATCTAATAAATAATAAGAAGAAGCTAACATAAGTTGAGAAGCAATTATTAAGGATAGGAGAATTATTTTAATAGCTACCATACTAGATTCTCCAACATGGTATCAGAGCTAAGGTTAGAAGAAGGAAACTTGAAGATCATTATTGTTGGCATAAGTGGAAGAAATCTATTAAAGTACATCATTTTCTAAAGGACACAAGGAAATGCTTAAGGAAGAATATTTTGAAGGAACAATGCTATATCAAGCTCTCATTGAAGGAATAAAGGTTACTACATCAAGCTCTCATTAGATGCCTCATCATCTTATTCCCTTTGTTTATAAATACAATAAGAGAGAAGTGAGGGAAAAAAGGATTCTTATTGAATATATAAAGGATCATCTTCTTCCCTTTGTTTATGATTTAAGTACATGTAAATAAATCTATGATAAGTTGGTGAAATTTTACTCTATAAGTTCCCTAGGCCAGAAAATATCTTTGAGGAATCAACTATATAAAACAAGGATATCAAAAAATGAAGATATGGCCACATATCTTATGAATATCTCACGTTTGAGGGACCAAATACAAGGGCTTGGAGAAGTCATCTCCAACTCAGAGATGACTACTTTGTGTACTAAATGTTTTTCCACATGAATGGAGCAATTTTGCAACTAGTGTCTATTCAAGAAATTATACTACTTGCTTTGATGAACTATGGGTTCAGTGTATCTTTGGAGAAACAAGATTGAAGGCAAAGGATGATACTAAATCAAATGAAAAGTTTTAAGCCTTTGTTGTAAAATCCATGAAGAAGAAAGGGAAGTTTGGAAAATCCAAAGGAAACCACTATGTCCAAAATATAATGTTATGGGTGAAATGAATATGGACATTTTAAGAGGGATTTTCCAAATAAGAAAAGAAACAGAAAGAAGGAAAGGAGTGGAGCTCACATAACCAAAGAAAAAGAAGAAGCTGAAAGGTGAAGATCCCAACGATGTATAATATTTATATAATCTTCATCTCTATTAGTTTTATTTGCAATTTGTATTTCTTTTATTAGAAAGTAGAAATTAGAGTAGCAGGCACAATTGCATTCTCTACAAGGGTCTTGGTTTTTGTGAAGCATGGAATCATAAAAGGAAGCATATGATAGTAGAAGATTTAGAGTCTACATGACCAATTTTCTTTGGAAGAAATCGTCTAGCTAATAATAATGAGAATATTTGGACCTTCCTGCACATTATAATTCATCCAAGTATTTTCTAACATATATATATTCCATTTAGAATGGAAAGATTAATCTTGAAGGATGAAAGGATGATGATGATCAAGTTGCGGTTTGAAAGAAAGAATTGAAGTCTTTCTCCTCTTATGAAGAGAAACTTATCTTCGATAAGGATAGAAGCAAGCTCATTCAAAGAAAGTGTGGATATATGGTTGTATGAAAGAAAAGTTATGCATATATTTAGTAACTCTTCTCTAGAAGGTAGAATTCATGTCTACAATAATCTTGCAAAAATATTTGGTTGAAAAAATGTGCTTGGTAACATGAGCATGAAAGGAATTCCATGTGATTACTCGATGCTTGGAAGGAGGAGTTTGATATGCTTTGGAATGGATAAAGATCAAGACTCTTCCATAAGATAACATGACTTAGACATGATTATATTGATCAACATCAAATATTGTCTCCCAAATAAATAAAGGGAGTTGACAATAACAACTCCAAGAATATATTGTAGCTTGTTGATGAGTTCGTTCCATGGGCATTTTGATGGAAAATTGAAAGCATGGAGAAGGAGTTTCATAAAATATGGAGATAGACCATGCATAAGGGTGTTGATATCAAAGGAAAACAAGCAAGAGGAATCTGACAAAAGGCCATCGTGATGTGTTAATTATGATATTGATGTTTTTGTATTGGTTATCTGGTTGGTATATGTTTTTTCTACCTGGAAGAATGTTACATAAATGTATATGGAAACTGAGGAAAGTGTGTCTACAAATTTTTGTTTTTTACTTAGTTCAAAGGATACATGGGTTGAGTGAATTGATTTAGTAATCCTTGGAGGATTATGTGGCCAAGATGTATACATCATATTGGGATTGAAAGGTAGCAGTACAAAAAGATATCCTAATGTTTATGTTTCGATGACAATGAAGATCACTTTAATGATTAAACGGAGTTGACTAGCTCTAATTTGATTGGATCAATATAATGCCTTTGTTGATGATGGCTAGAAGAAAGTGATATGAAATATTGATGGTCTGAACCCACTCACAGATTAAATAAAGGGTTTGTCTCCATAACATTATGAAAGGTAAAATCTCAACATGATGAAATGTTACTTGGAAATCTCCATGAAAGAACTGGTAGTTGATGTATTGATAAAGCTTTGAGAAAAGCTAAAGAGCTTGTGGATATGTCTTCCTAGTTAAAAGGAAGTGAGGAATATCCTTTATGCTTAAGAGGAAGTAAGTAATCTCCATAATGTTTGAGAAGAAGTAAGGATCTATTCCCTAATCAGGAGGGAATGGGGATCTCCTCTTTGGTTTAGAGGGAGTGATGATGGGAATTTTTTTTCACTTCTTCATGTTTCATGCACTAGGCTAGAGATAACAACCATATGTCTAGTGAAAGCCATGAAGGGAGAATGGAAAATGGAAGATTGGATAAGAATATAGGATTGATACTCCTTGAGGATTGGGAAATCCAAGAAAAAAAGTAATCTTGTGGACTGACACTCTTTGAGGATTGGATAGGTTATCCAAGACAAGAGTGGTCAAAGAGGACCAATATTCATCAAGTATTAGGAATCCAATATAAGAATATTCCTATAAGTACATACCTGGTGAACATTTAGATGGGGTATATGCCTTAAGAGGTAGCATGGTGTCTCACATAAAGCCTCCCAGCATTATGCTCTAATCTAGTGGAGAGATAAAGCTTGTTAGTCATGGTCTTGCTATGTTTACAATGTTGGTTATGATGATTCTTATCAATTAGACTCCTTGTGAGAATATTTCAGTTTGATAGAATCCTTGTAACGATTATATAATTATGAATACCTCCCTAGTTTAGAGGGAGAGTTAGAAAATGTAACTAGATCTTCATAATTACCTTTTCATTTATGATATTGTATATTTAAAAAAAAAATTAAGAAAACATATTATTATTTTAAGCATGGGTTTCATGCTCAACTTAATTTTTCATCTAAGTCTGGCATGTTCTTCATGCTCCTCCATTTTATTAAGTCAATATAGTCTTTGTCTTATGTATGAGACCCATTTGGACAATTTGTAACAAGAAAAGAAAATTATTTTTGAGTCTAGAAAGTCTAAATGACCTCCAAGACCAAGTTGGATCTGCTAGTGAAAATTCAACCTAGGAGAAGCCTATTCGACCTCTTAAGAAGGGTATATAAAGGAAGAGAATTCAACTCATTTACACACACTTCAAGTTCGATCTAAAGGAAGAAAATGAAATCAAGAAGAGTGAAGGAAAAGAAGACAAGAAGAAAGTCAAAGGAAATAAGAGAAGTTTGATTTTTATGATTAGAATATCTCACACATGTGAGCCTAGGGTTTCTGAAGGTTGAGAATTGTAGGTACCACTGTAGGTCTGAAATAAAGGGTTGAAACTCTTATTTGACCAGAAATTTTAAAGTTTCAATTTTGTTGACCTTGTTGGCTAGAGCTTATTTGAGGAAGAAATTTTAGGAGGGCTAACTTGGTGCTTGGGGGAGGTCTTGACTTTGGCCTTTGGGTCTTGGATTTCTCATTTGATCTGATTCTATAACAAGAGAAGAGATTATTTTTGCGTTTTCCCTTTTGGAGGGGTTGTTCCCTTTCTTGGAGCCTATATTTTGTGTCCATTATCTTTTATGATATTTATGGTTTATGATCCTTATAATTGTTTGATGAAAAGAATATAATAAAGAATAAGAAGAAGCTAACATGTTCATAAGAAGTTATTAAGGATAGGGGAATTGTTTTAATAACTGTCATACTAGATTCTTTAACACTTAAGAGGCCCATTTTAGACCTCAGAATTTCTATAATGAGTGGTAGCTTTGGGAACTTGTTTTTGGTTTCCCATTGTTTTATGCCCATGAATTGCATGTTATGAAGCCTTTAAAAGGATTGGGAATACTTCATTGTAATGTACGAGGCATGTGACTGATGAAGGTTTACTTGGCCGACTTGGCTAGGTTTGGCCAAGGGACACTAATAGTTCTTTTAGCTAGTTTTTTCCGAGATAAACATTGTGTAATGTACGAGGCTCTGATACCAAAATGTAGGTTTTAACCCCGTACAGAGATTACCTGCATACGAATTCTAAATCACAGGAAAAATAAAAATGCGAGAGCATAACACATGAAACACATATACACAGCGATCTCCCACTGGATCTCAAAACCCAGACTACCAGCTTGATTTTTCATTATGTTCCTTTCAATGTTACAATACATATTTATACATGCCAAAGCATCCAATACCATGGACCGAAAAAACCATCACGTCCAATACCATGGACCAAAAAACCATCAATCCAATACCATGGACCGAAAACCATCGCGTCCAAAAAACATGTGCGAAAATCATGCACAAAACCATAGGTGGGTCCGCCCAACCTAACATAGGGTCCAAAACAAAAATTTTCCGGGCGCTGCCCCGGACCCCATAAAGTGGGGTTACGAGTACCCCTCAAACCCCCTGTTAACTATGTGGAAAGAATATAACACAACCTAACAATGCTACCCGAACCATCTTGCAGGTCTCTTTTGCAGGTATCTTTCTCAAACATTATTTTTACACCTGCATCATCCATCTTCCTTAAAAATTAGATTTCTAGCCAATGTAGGATTTTTCAGAACACCAAGAAGTGTTCTAATCCTTCCATCTTACAACTTCATCTTGAATTTTCCATGTCCTATGATTTTTGTCTTCCTATCATCTCCTAGGAAGAATATCATCACCATCATCATACTCACATAACCACCCCCTGTGGGGAGTCATATGAAAGGATGCACCTAAGTCAATCAACCATGCCTCATGATCTATGTGTGTACTTGAACAAGAAGTCAAGGACACATCCCCACCTTCATCGGAGGTGGTTTTTGCCTCTGCAAAAGGAGAATCATCAAATCCTTTTCCTTTCTTAGAATTCTTACATTTACAATCCTTTTTGTAGTGCTCTTCTTTTCCACATTTCCAACATATCTCTATAGATTTTCTTGGAAATTTACATCTCCCACTCAAGGACTTGTTTCTATTTCTATTTTGAGATCATCTTCTTACCGACAAGGCATCTTCATTTTGGATCTCCATATTTTTTCATCTCATCTCCTTTGACAACAAGGAGAATATTCATCAAAATTCAAGGTAGTTTTATTGTTATCTATAACAACAAACAGACTATCCCACAAGTCTAGTAGAGAATGAAAAATACAGATGCACTTATCTTTGTTTCAAATTTTACTATCACAGATAAAAAATGACTTACCACAATATTAAAGGCATTTAGATGCTTTATCATTGAGTCTCCATCCTTCATCCTCATGTTATACAACTTTTTTCACGAGAATAGTTTGTTCACCAAATAATTAGATTGAGATAAAGTCCCTGACTTGTCCAACAAAGGCTTCATCGTAGCTTCCCCTGATACATTCAACAATATTGAATCTAAGAGACACAATCATATTGTGCTCTTTTCCTTTTGATATAACTTTTCCCATTCTTCTTCTAACATTCTTGTTGGTGTCGTACCTATATATACATCTATCCATTGATCTATGTTCACCAATAGATCCTCCATATTGAGCTTCCACAACTCAAAACTTTGTCCATTAAATTTCCCAATCTCTATCAACTATTTTCCAACTTCTTTCAATGCAAGAATCCATCCTGTAGATATCCCACTCTAACAAGGTATACCATAGGCTCGAGAAAAATCCCTCAGTAATAAAGACATCACCTTGAAGCTAAAACAACTCCAATTTTCAATGTAGGTTTTAACCCTGTACAAAAATTACTTGCAATCAAATTATTAAAACCAGAAAAATATACAATGACGAGAACATAAAATATACACAAATATTTTCTCCTAGAACCCAAACAAGGAAAACTAAATTGATTTTTTAACTATATTCCTTTTAATGTTACGATACATTATATACATGTTGAATCATTCATAAAAAACAATTCATTAACCCTAGATTAGAACATAATTGTAGTTCCCTTGATAGGATCTACAAAATATCATCAGAAAAAACCATCATGCCAAAAACCATGTGTGAAAACCATGTGCAAAAACATGGGTATGTCTGCTTGGCATCCTTGTGTCTGCCCCCCATCCTTGGGTCCACCTAACTATTATTGGGTACGTATAAAAAAAATATTCCCAATGTTTTTCCTCAAACACCATGTAGAGGGGTTACTACTCCCAGGCAAGGGGGTTGTCACCCCCCTGCGCCTGAGCAAAGTAACAATGCCTGGGAATAGTCTTGGAAAGAATATAACATACCCAATAGGAAAGAATCAACTCCAACTGTCGCTGATAAGTAGCCTTACATTTCCACTCTTATAATTTGATATCCTTACAAAAAATCCAACTACATCATGAAAACAGACTAGTATCTATGTGTGTATGTCTCTTAATTTAAATCTAAGAACAAAACATCACCCTCTATTTCATTGTGGCTTTATCTATTTATAGTTTCACATTAGGGTGCAAAGTCGACAAGTAACCAATTTTTACTATGGGCGTTAACTATCACCATTGACAAAAACCCACAACCTTAGCCTAACGACTTTCCTTCATTTCTTATTTACTTCATTTCATGTGCTACTCCTTAGTTGAATTTTCTATGCAGTACCCTTCTATGTAATGCTCCTCTCCGCGGTTCACGAAATCCTTTCTCAAAACGTTTCTCCAAAAATCACCCAACGCTCACCTATGCCTCATCTGGAACCACATATTCCTTATGTTATTATATCTTACATCATCGATGTCTCATTGGTTTAAAATTTAATGTGCTATGCCTAAATCTTCCACTTTTATTCCTTCTAGCACTTTCCCTCAATGTTGCAAGTACAGTTTATTTTATTCTTAGCCTCAAAACCACTGTGCCTAACTTATCCATAAATATTTTCATGCCACCTATCAATGCATGTAAGGTTGTCTCCTTTTGAATGTTTTCATCAGCTAAACTTTGGCCATCTTCACGTTGCTTGTCGGTAACAATACTCATTGTTGGTTAGGATAAATGCCCCCATGAACTCTAAGAAACATTTTTTTGCACATTTCTTCCTCAGTGGTACATATGCTTTTGAAAAAATACCCTTTTACTACATCACTCCTACATGACATATTTACTGGACTCTCAATAGACTATGCAAGGTTTATCGATGCTCCTGATTCCTTATTTTTGGTGTTCTTTTGAGATGCTCTTGTCTTGGTAGTTTCCATTTGAACTTTCCACCATTTTCTAACTTTGCAACACTTATACTTTATCCTTCTCCTTTATTACATCACTTTCTATCCTCCATCTATCTAGGACATAATGAAATTTTTGCACTACCTCTCTAAACTTTATAAGATGCTACCATGTTGCGTTGTGATTTGAGATCTGTCAAACTTGATTCCATCTATTGTCACATTTAATTATGCGTGTAGATTGTCTTACTGAGTGTACTTGAGACAAAAAACATCCTATTTGCAATCATTCCCATCATACTTATTGTTATGAATTGATCCTCATCATTATAGTTTACTCATTGAATCATTAATAAATCATGGTTCCTATCAGACATGGTTGAATGTGACACTTTATGGTTCCCCCTACATCTCTTATTTCCCATTTTATTGGTTCTTTAAAACTATCTATCATCTTGGCGAAATTATGTGGTCCTTCCCTTGTACTTATGCACAATTGTTTACCTGATTTATCTAAACAAAACATGAAAACACTCCATCACTATGATGATTTTTTTCTTAACATGCAATTCTCTTTACTATGTGGTAGTTTGATCACCCTTCTATAGTTTTAGTCAACTTCCATTGTGAATCTACAAGTTACCCATTGATATTTTATAACTAGAAAACTCTTGCCTCTGTCACACATTCGATTGCATATGGACCTAACCAATGCACCTGAAATTTCCTTTGGTGTTTCAATAATTTATTGTCATAGAGAAAAACTAGATATCCTAGTAGGAACTTCTTCTACTTGATGCACCTATCATGTCAATTTTTTCTCGCTCTTTTTGGACATTTTGATGAAATCATACCATGTTCTTCCTCTAACTCTAGAAATGTTGACATTCTACTCTATTTTACAAGAATCAATTAGGTTTGTTATCGGAACAATGAAAAAATTTGGCATTACTGCCTCTTGTCTATATACCAATCTAAACGGTGTTTGTCCTGTTAGTTTCTTACAAGTATTTTAAGATCTTAATCATCTTTGCAAGCATTGCAAAATTTTTTCAGTTTTTTCCAAAATTTTGTTGAAAGCCTCAACAGTGATATTCACTTGAGGGCTGATAGTGGTACTCTTTTGGCGATAGATCTAGAATTATTTTGTCAGGGCAACAATTGTCTTATTCAAGAAGTGAGTTTATTAATCACTCATTAGGAATTTATGGCATCCAATCCTTGTAACAATGTTTTCAAATATAAATTTTTTTGATGTCTTTGTGCTATAGTCATAGACTAGTTCTGCTTTATCCCATCTTGTGAGGTACTCAATCATAGTTATTATGTATCTATCTACTTTCATTTTTCTAGCTAGTTTATAGGAACAATGAGTTTGATTTCCCACTTGTAAAATTCTTGAAGTGTTACCTATGGAAATAATGGCATCTCATCCTTCTTGGATAGCTTCTCAACCCTCTAACATATGTCGCAGGCTTGTTAGGATTCCTTAGCCTAAATATGAAGAGTGGGCCACCATTGTCCTGCATGTAAGGTCTTCTGCACAATATCCTTTCCCACATAGTGGCCTCCTACAACTCATTCATGTTCTTTTGATGATATTAATGAGCTCTCATGCTCCAATACACATCATTTGATTATTCCATCAGTGCCAAGCTTGTACAAGCATCTTTTTATTAGTTGGTAATTTGCAACCTTCACCATGAGCTCTTTCTTCTGTGCAACTATATAATCTATTAGGGCTCCTCTTGTACTAATAATTTAACCAATACATTCAAACTGATCATCGACCATATGTACTGCAAATAAGTGTGCATCTAGTAAACTATCATTAAGGTTTTCTGAGTCTTCCATAGTCAAAATTCTTAACAAAAAGTCGAGCCTCACATTGAGTCTTCATGGTTTTAAAAAAAACTCAAATTAGTCCTCTTGAAATAAAAACAACCATCTACATATTCTCTCCTTCCCCCCAACACTGGTCTATTGACCAAATAACTCAGTGTATAATGGTTTGGATACATTCTAAAGTGAGATCCTAGTAGGTATCAGGCTATATGAGTGGATTGTAGACTACCATAAGATATTTTTCATCCTTGTGGAATTGTAGCCCCAGCTTAGGAGAAATTTCTTGCTAAGAGAATTTGAGAAAAAAAGTCAATGGCTGGATGGAGCATCTAACATTTGCAATTGTTTGTGTAAAATGTTTATAAATACATGTATAGAGAGGGGTGAATAGTTGATTTCAAAAAGATATAAATTTTAGTTCATAACTTAGATTGAAACATCAATATAACCAATGAAAATTCAAGTCATAGGAGATTATGTCTAAAGAATTAGAATTTGATTTAGTACATCCATATTATTCATGAATTAATATGAATAATGGACTATAACTTAACTAGTGAAGTATTTTGTAATATCCATAACTCTAATAGTGATTTTTGGATGCATATTTTGTATAATTAATGTTATACGAAGAAAAATTCCAATATAGAAATAAAGAATGGAGGGATAAAGATTGAACAGGGTTTTTATAACCATGGAAATGAAATTACAGGGTTTAATATTATCCTAGGTAATGTAGCAATAGAGTCCAATGGATGTTGACATAGAGTGGAGATGATAGTGTTGGTTGAGACAATGAATAGCTTATAGAAGGAAGTGTATAGATATAGAGTAGATAATCAAAATTTGACAAAAAATTAGGAGGGTATAATTAAGCCAATAGATGCAATAGAGTCTGAATAATTTATGAATGAAAAATCAAATAAATATAATACAATCCATGCAACATATCATGAATCTCATGAAAATGGAAGTGAACATAGAGGGTCTAAGTATTCAGATGTTCTATTAGGAACTACCATTCACTAAGAAATCTAACCAAAAGAGATTATTCATTTTTAGGATTAGATAACAACCTAATCTTTTATCTTGTAAGACATCAGATAAGGAGGATTAAAGTATTTTGTTGTGACATGAGTGGGAAAAGGGTTCAAAAAACTATATCATTAAAATTGAAAATCATTCATTTTGGATTTTTGAGTTCATATTGTAGAGGTAGGCCTTATTGCATTTACCTTGTTTCATATATTTTCACACTGGATCCCAAGACTATGCTTAACTATGATTCATCTATGCAATCAAATCTCAGTAGCAAGACTCTCTACAAATCATAGAAAACTTCCACAACAACATGCTCTCTACTCAAAAAATAGTCGCTACAATCTATTTGACGAAACTAAACAATATAATTACTAGAAGCTAAAATAAATCTCACACTCAACCATAACATAAAACTCTCACTCCAAAATATAGTTACTACATAAAATAATGAACAACATAAAACAAAACGGATATGTTCCAAATGCATTGCAACACTTGCAAAATAAATGTGATAGTGATAAACTTTTGGAGTTATTCCAAGCACTCCATCAATACCAACAACTCTGCAAAAACTCTCTGCATCTCTAGTCTACAATCTGAAATGGTCTATAATCTGAAACTCTGCATCAATATTATGCTTCATCAAATAGATCTGATCATTATGTTTCCACTAGAACTCATACATTGAAGCAAACTTTCTCACAAATAGGTCTAAATCATACTCACACAATTCATCCTTCTCTAACTCACACTATCACTCATCTGACCTTCACCGAGCTCCAAAGTGAAGGATATAAAACATGTAGGGAGAATTGCACTATTGGACTGGGATCAAGAGTGCACAAATTTGACAAAATCAAATCACTATCACCACTACTTGTGCCTTAAAGGTGTTCACACTGACTAGATAACTTATTTGACCAATTTCTACCTTAATCAATTAATATAGAATCTTCTGGGGATAGATAGTCAAAATGCATCTAATGTGTGTGAGGAATATGGAGAATTTTTCCAGAAGAATCTCAATCACGCACCCAAAATTGGTCAATCCTAGTTGCAACCATATGGACAAGATTTTCCCCATGCAGTTAGAGCCTTTCAATAACATGCATAGGCTTGCATGGGTGTAGTTGGGGTAGAGGATGGTAAAAAACATAAAAAATCTGACCAAAACCTCTGCCTCATGTTGGATCACCTTCTCCAATATCTTAAATCACCTCCAAAACTCTTCCAAGTCTCTTGAAAACTCTACAAGTAGGACACATGTGTCTCCCAAGTTTCACTGGCAATTTGACCTAGAAGCCAACAAACAACGATTGACTTGTCTACAAACAATTCCTCTACTGTCCTCAAGCACCTGCAAAAGCTACAACACCTTTGTAACACATTGAAACACATCTCCAACAACACCATAAGGTCAACACACCGGTACAACAAGCCATTGATGGGAACATAAGAATTATTACCTAATATACCATAGTCCTCAACATATCAATTCCACAAACACATGATCAGTTACCAATCACTTCCATGATCCTACATCATTAAAAGGCTAACATCAAGGGTCATTAATTCCAACATAACCATCTTAATTCCAACTCAACCAACTAAGACAATAGTACAAGGAAGGCATCAACACATCAACTAGGCTACATAGGAATGACAATAGTGCCAACATGAGTTGGCCACCATCATGAGGCCAATGCCAACATCATCTAGCTAGAACCATGAATACCATAACGCTAACAATATCTCCCTTTGGAATTGATGGAAACCACACACAATCTCCATACCATCATCCTCTATCACTCCCCCTTTGACATCAATGGAAAATTATCAACTCCATCTGATAAGGAAACAAAATCGAAGCATAAACATTGTAGTAAACTAATCTCTACATGTCTGAAAAAATAATGCATATCAACCAATATCCATGCCTCTCATATCAGTAGCAAAAATAATCATATGAACCAATCAACATTCAGAGCATTATATCACACCAAACACCTCTACGAGCAACAACAATATGTAAAAATTAAGCAACCATACAAACATCAATGAGCAGCAATAAATAAACAATAATATGCAACAATATCCACATGAAGCACCAACCAACACTTATCTATAGCAACTACATAGAATCAATGCCAAAACACATCCCCTCTACTCATATCATGAGGTAAAAATCCATCAATCATAACATGAGGTACCAATATGAACACCTCCAAGCGAGCCATAATGCAAACAATGGATGGCTGAAGTAAAATAGGAGCAAATAGATGCCCCCGCTAAACACATTCCATCTTCAAAATTAGCTCCAAACTCTAATGACCACTTCTGCTGCAATAATGCTTCATTTTTGTAAATAGAAGCACCATATGGACCAAGACTCCACATGACTATGACTCAAATGAAACATACATTAATAAATACATGGTTTTAGCAGTGGTATAAGACCTCATACAAGACTCTCATATATCCTCATGACTCATGACTAAATGACCCAAAGATACATTCAATAAAAGTACATGGCTTCATGAGCATTTTACATGGATATATCAATAAATACATGGCTATTATGATCATCACCTATGGACCAATGACACAAAAATATGAAATAACATGATTATTACCACATCATTAGCCTATTCACATAGTTTCAAAATAAACTCATGATACTCCAAAATATGTCTATCATCAAAATGACTCAAACCACTAATGACTAGACCCAACACCAATGTGAAATCATGAAACAATGGTAAATACATGGCTATAATAAACTACATATAATAGCCTGTACATGGCTGGTCCATGTCTCATGTCATATTTTTACATACTATGCCAATGAAATCCTTCTATGCATGGTTGCACCATCTTTTCAACCAACTTGTCAGTGAAACCAAAAACACATGTATGTGGCTAAAATACACCTTTTTTTACTCAAGAAAATACATATGGAGTTGCTAAAAACACATGAGAGAAAATAAGTAAAAAAGGAAAAACAAATCATGAAGCTCCATACCATGCATATCTTCCCCTGAGCTCAATATACCTCCAAAAGCCAAGTTGATCCTATGAACCTGAATGTGCATGAGGCTCAAATGAACTCATCAAGTGTTTCTACATTTGGTCCCTATACTACTAGTGTAGCCTCTTATTATTATTAGTGCAACCCCCTTATTTTATTGTTGTGCCCATTTAATCCCCATATTTTTATTATTGTGCCCCAGAGAAGCCCACTATTATTATTAGTGTGCCCTTACAATATTATTGTTATGTAGGCTCTTATTATATTATGACCCCTTAGACTCCTATATATAGAAAGGAGGCCTTGTCATTTGTATCATCGAAGGATTATTCATTTGCGTAATGTAAAGGAGGTTTCCCTTCAAAGAGGCTAATTTTTAAGTCGTTGATCTATGTGAGTTGGTTGCATAATATTTGGTATCAAAGCTTTGGATTCTAGGGTTTCACTGTTTCAAACTGGTCATCATAGAATTTTTTCTATAATTTTTTTCTACGAAGCTTCATAAGCTTAAATTAAAACCACGTGGAGCTGATATCTTAGTGAACTTCGTGTCAAAATTTTAGATCTTATATCACTATATTTTAGGAGATATGATCTGAGGAAGTTAGGGTTTTTGCAGTCTCCAAAATTCTATCTCAAACATGCGCCCTATGGAAAATCCTCATAACTTTTGTTTCGGGAATCAGACCTAAATTATGTAAAATGTGGCTGAAATCGAATGGATTGTAGTTTGTCATGTAGAAATCTTAGAGTCGAGGGTTGAAACGGTGACACGTGGAATCCTATACAATTTCACTCTACTGAACCAATCCATAATTAGGCCAACGTGGGAGATTTGACATAAATATTTCCTGGAGAATCCAATATTGATCAAACTTGTGGTGTTGGAAAGAGGACCCACAAGGATACCATAAGATGAAATATCAGGTATTGGAGATCCAAAATTACAAAGATACAACATATTCAATATCGAGCTCCCACAACGCAAGAAAAAGGTGTGCATTTTTTTAAAATTTGGATAAGTTTTGTTTGAAAAAATAGTTGGAAGTGATTCAAACGGAATAGTGAATAATAAATATCATTAATTAATGACCCAAAGAAATAAAATGGAAACACCTAGTAATAAACTTGAAATCTCTACTATGATGCATGAAGAAGAGGAAGAAATGCAACATGCTATATCAAAATTACGAGACCAAATGCAACAAATTTCACTCTCACAAAAAGTAACAGAAGCTAAGATGGATGGTTTGAAGAATGGAATGGAAGGCATAAAAAGGGACATGGGGGTTTTAAATGATAGTTTGAAATAAAACATGAAGGCAATGACGAATGTCAATATAGAGGGGTTGAAGGAAGGTTTGGAAAAGTTGCTATAAGAAAGCTATCCCAGTGGTGACAAGGCAATCCATCAAAATCATGATGAAAAAAAGGAATATCAATTACAATTTTAGAGGTTCCAATGTTGGGTTTAAGAACCACCATATTCCAAATATCGATATGATGAAGTTTGATGGAAAGGATCTGGTAACATGGATACTACATATGGAGAAATATTTTGATCTCCATATTGTGCAACACACATAAAAGGTACACATTACATCGTTATATTTAGAATCGAATCAATTTGTATGGTATTGATGCCTTTTTTCTCGTAAACCGCTTGTCACTTGATCAATTTTTATGGAGGAAATGGTAGCACATTATGAGTATACAAAGAGCAACACATTCTTTAGCCTATTGATAAATCTTAGACAAAATGGTTCAATGGCAGAGCACATTGAGGATTTCCTAAAATTGAATATCAGGGTACATGATATTTCAGAGGAGCATAGGATTAATTCTTTCATAGGGACTTTAAGAGATAACATCCAACATGAGGTCTGCTTTTGGGAACCTGATTCATTGGGTGGAAAGAAAAATTATGGGAACAAGAAAGTCTACTACTCACAACTATAAAGATGGAAGTGTTGCTGCTCCCAGGCTTCCACAACCTACAAGGTTGACACCACGATAGTTGGAGGAAAATAGAGAAAAAGGGCTTTGTTACAGTTGTGATAGAAAATACACTAAATTTCGTAAGTGTGCTAAGAAGAAATTATTTTACATAGATTATGAAGAGGAGGAAGAAAATGATCAAGAAACATCAAAAGAAGAGGATATACACCAGGAACCAACCCCAGAGAATGAAGAAATGAATCTAACCATATCTTGTAATGCATTGGGAGGAATTAACACTCCTCAAACTCTCATGTTAGAAGAACATATCAAGAAGAAAAATGTAATAATCTTGATTGATTCGAGTAGCACCCATAAGTTTATTCATTGTAAGATATCCAAGCAATTGAATTGCTTCCTATATCCATCACTAGAGTTTCAACTAATGGTTGCTAATGGAGGAACTATAAATTTCTCTAGAAAGAGCCATAATATCAATTTATCCATGGGGGAATATGTATTGAATAGTCCAATGCCTTCCATTCCAGTGCGTGGTGTTGATGTTGTTTAGGAGTCCAATGGTTACAATATTTGGGGACGATAGCTTTTAATTTTCAAGAAATTTTCTTGAATTTTTTTTGGGAAGGAAAGGAAGTTTAATTAAGGGGTCTTGCAAGGAAATTAGGAAATATAATTAGCTCTAATGGCATGAAAAATCTTCTAAAGAAAGAAAAACGAGGCTTAATTGCACAATTATTCTCACTAGATGTTCAAAAATCGAAATCATATATTTCTCCAAATCTCTAAAAAGTATTGGACATTCATTCCAAGGTATGTGACACTCCCAAAGGTATCCCACATATTCATGATAATGATCATGCTATTCATTTTATTTCAGGAAGTGTTTCCCCAAAAATCAGACCTTGCAGATATTTGTATGCCCAAAAGAGTGAAATTGAACGTATGGTTACAAAAATGCTAGAGGTGGGTATAATTCAACCTAGTAAAAGTTATTTCTATACTCTAGTAGTATTGGTGCACAAGAACGATGGATCATGATGCATGCGTCTTGATTATAGGGAGCTCAAAAAGCTCACTATTAAAGATAAATTTCGCATTCATGTTATTGATGAATTGTTGGATGAATTACATGCAGAAATTTACTTAAACAAGTTGTATCTTCGTTCAGGATATCCTCAAATTAAAATGAATACTGAAGACATTCCAAAAACATCATTTAGAACTCGTGAGGGTCATTATGAATTTTTTGTCATGCCTTTTGGCCTTACCAATGCACCTTATACATTTCAAGGTTTAATGAATTCTGAAGTTCAAGTAGTGGAAGATCACATTGAGAATCAACAACAATTTCTCCAACTCTTAAAGGATAACCTCACTTTGGCACAGAATCGAATGAAACTACAGGAAAATCAACATCACAGTGAAATAATTTTTGATGTAGGAAACTGGGTACTTTTACAGCTACAACCATACAAAAAAATTACCCTCAAGCAAGATAAGAAGGACAATAAATTATCACGAAAGTATTATGGTGCTTACAAGGTGTTACAAATTATTGGTACTATGGCATACAAATTGGATCTTCCTTCATCTTCCCGAGTGCACTCAGTTTTCCATGTTTCATGCTTAAAGAAGGTTATAAGTGACAAGCCCCTAGTTCAAATAATATTGTCGAAACTTGACAAGGAATGAAAAATCATATTGGAACCTGAACTAGTCACGGAAACAAGAATCCAACAACTACGAAATCAGTCAATTTGAAAGTATCTCATTAAGTGGAAAACCTACTTGTGGAAGATTCTACATAGGAGGATGATAGTTTTATACAAAGACATCCAGAACTACTCAAGCGTTGAGGACAACAATTTTTTTGAAGGAGATGGGCATGTTAGGTCCCTATACTACCAGTGTAGCCCCTTATTGTTATTAGTGGCAACCCCCTTATTGTATTGTTGTGCCCATGTAGTCCCCATATTGTTATTATTGTGCCCCATAGATGCCCACTATTGTTATTGTTGTGCCCTTACAATATTATTGTTATGTAGGCTCAAATTATATTGTGACCCTTAGACTCCTATATATAGAAAGGAGGTATTTTCATTTGTATCATCCAAGGATTATTCATTTGTGTAATGTAAAGGGGGTTTAACCCTCTAAGAGGCTAATTTCTAAGTCGTTTATCTATCTATTATCCTATTTTGTGAGTTAGATTCATAACATGCTACAATAACTCATACCCATAAAGCTACCATACTTCTGCCATACGCTCCCCCCGAGGTTATGCACCTCTCGTGAACTCTACAGTCCTCCATAAATATGCAAGAAATAATCATGGACTATAGGAGGGGCTTCTCTTAAGTACTTGAAGAGTTGTTTCTCCTTTCTCCACACTGTCTTTGGCTACTTATTTTCTTTTTTCACTAGTTTTCTTCTATTTCCTCCTTATTTTGTGTTAGTTTTGCTGATTTTTCCTTGAATAATGGAACAATAAGCAGTACCTTTCCATATGGCCGAAGTTATGACATGTGTAGCACTCCACGTGGTCAAGATATGTAGCAAGAGGATTAAATATCATGTTGCACATGTTATATCTATCCCTTTCTTGCAATGTGCTTCTCCTCCATTAGTTAGATCTGTAATCAACTGCCTTATGGCCAAACAGGTTAAATGAATAGCAATAACCATAAAAATCATGATTATACCTGTTCGTCAACCTCCTTGGCTATTGATACTGTTGCAAACTTTGTTGATTGGATCTATACATTTTTCTCTTGCAATTGGTTGCAACATACCCAAGCTTGTGAAAACTATAACATTCTACCTTATGCACAAAAGGAACCAAAGGACTTTGATTCCTTTGAAACTTTACAGGTCTTCCATGATCCTCCCTAAGAGCCAAAGGTTATCTGAAAGTAGGAGCTCCTTGAGATTTTCTTCTTTGTTGCTTCCAATTTTTCTTCTTGATCTATTGTTAATTCTGCTTCTTGTTTCCTTGGTTCCCATTCTTGTTGTTGGTATTGTTTTCTATAGGCTTCTTCTGTTCTTCTTTGTTGTTTTTGCTTGCATGAAAACTAAACTCACCCTTTTTAAATCCAAGACCATATATATCCAATGATGATATTTGGATGTCAAGCAAATTTTCCAATGCTACAATGCACTTCTCCATCTTTCCTTTCTTTCTAAAGGACACCACTTTAGCTTCTAATCTATCACACTCATTTTCCTTTTCTTGGGACTGCTTATTCATACCTTCCTCAACCTTTTTTGATTTTGTTAATTTAATAGTCAAGCTAACAATCTCTTCCTTGATCTTAGTCTCCTTATCATCGTAGATTTTCTATATTTTTCTTGATCCTTTCATGAAGTTGTAAGTCTAGAAATCTCAACTCTAATAACCTCAATATAATTTTCATCTTCACTAGGCACTTTAGTATAAACAAAATATGAATCCTCAAAATGGTAACTCAAAAGAAAATCATTAGCATATATACATTTGGATTCATTTTGTTGTAGTACCTATGGTTCTTGATCTTTTCATTTCTGCACATTATTGGCATAATTACTTGCACTAGGAAGATGAAATTCTTGTGGTTGAGCTTCTTGAATTTGTAGGCCCTTATTCTTATTCTTCTTCTTGTTTCACTTTTGCTCAAACTCCTTATTGTTGCTAGTACTATCTCCAAGTATGGATTCTATCTTGTCCCACATTTCTTTAGCATATTTAAAACCTACTAGTTTCTTCAAATCATCATGATGAAGATTCATTTAGATTATGCATCTCGCTTGCGCAACCTGCTGAAAAAATTTAGGTGCTTTTTTATCCTTGCCACATCCTTCACATACTATTCTCCAAATGTTAGATCCACAAGACAAAAACTGATATTTAACACTTTTTTTCCATACCTTGAAATTTGCAGCAGTGAGGACAACCACTCCTTTAGAAGTCAATTTGAAAAATAATTTCAAAATTTTCACCAACAAACCCTAGATCTACTCTCCAACGATCAAGTTGCAACTAAGAGCCCCACTCTGATACCAATTGTTGGAAACTTTTGAGAACTAATAAGAGGGGGGGTTGAATCATTAGCGTGTCTTATTATCAATTTTCACCCATTTAAACTTCTCTATTGAATCACATATATTAACCAACAACAAATTATATCATCATCCGACTATAAAAAATATAAGTAGCAAAGTCAAACAACCATGAGAGCAACAATACAAAACAAAACCATCAAAGACAACCACAAAATCCATCACAAAAGAGACACAAGATATCTGGTGGGAAACCCTTCACTTGGAAAAAACAACCCTTGCTATTGTTGCACTACTATGAATCTTGTGTTAAGAAAATGATGACTTTTACATAGATTTGCACACTCCCATCAGCTAGGAGACTCAACCTCATATACAATCAGTTGACTCCCATAAGTTATGAGACTCGATTCTACTGATTAGCTCAGAAGACTATGTTTTCACATGGATCTATGGAGTACCATCCACTGAAAGACACCACGATCAACAATCCTCACTCAACTTCGAGTGGACTATCAAACTACCATTAGATGGAGAAATTGTTCCTTTTTTTAAAGCTTCCAAATCACTTTTCCACTTTTATGAAGTAAATGCTCATTTACTCTATGCAAACCTTGTTTCATATATTTTCACACTGGATCCCAAGACTCTATTCTTAACTCTGATTCAGCTCTACAATCAAATATCAGTAGAAAGACTCTTTGCAAATCATATAAAAATACCATGGTAACATGCTCTCTACTCAAGAAAATAGTGGCTACAATCTATCCAATGAAACTGAATAATATAATCACTAGTAGCTAAATTAAATCTCAAACTTAGCTATAACATCAAACCCTCACTCTAAAATATATTTATTTCATAATATAATCATAATCATAAAACAAAATGGTTATGTGCCAAAAGCATTATCAGCACCTGCAAAACAAATGTGAGAGTCATAAACTTTGGATTTATTCCAAATACTCCATCAATACCAACAACTCTGCTACAACTCTCTACATCTATGATCTACAATCTAAAACTTTTCATCAACATTGTGCTTCAGCAAATATATATGCTAATTTTCCTACCATTAGAACTCATACAATGATGCAATACTTCTCACAAATAGGTCTAAAACACACTCACACAACGAATCCTTCTCTAACTTACACTCTCACTCATCTAACCTTCACCCAACTCTAAAATGAAGAATATAAAACATGTAGGCAAAATTTCATTATTGGATTGGGATAAAGAGTGCATAAAGTTGAAGAAATATAAGCACTACCACCACTAATTGTGCACTAAATTTATTCACACACCCACTAGAGAACTTACTTGACCAATTTCAACCTTAACCAATTAATACAGAAGCTTCTAGGAATACACAATTCAAAATACATCTGATGTACGTGAGGAATCTAAAGAATTTTTCGTGAAGAAGCTCAACCATGCACACAAAACTAGCTAATCCTGGTTGCAACTACATTCACAAGCTTGTCTCCATGTGATTGGATCCTTTCAATTGCATGCAGAAGCCTGCATGGGTGTAGTTGGGGCAGAGGATGGTAAAAAGCATAAAAAAAACCCTAACCAGAACCTTTTCTTCCTGTAGGATCACCTTCTCTAGCATATGACCTCAACTCCAAACCCCTTCTAAGTACTGTCACACCTATGAAAATATGCCATACATGTCTCCCAAGTGCCACTGTCAAGTTGACCTAGAAGCCAAAAAACAAGGATTGACTTGTCTCCCAACAAGTCCGCTACTCTCCTCAAAACCTACACAAGTTGTACGACCTCTGTAACATACTGAAGCACATTTCCAACATCATCAGAAGGTCAACACATTGTTACAACAAGTCAAGAACATGAACATAAGCATGATGACTAAATTTGTCATAATCCTCAACATTTCAATACCACTAACATATGAGAAAACACCAATCATTTCCATCTTGCTACATCATCAAAAGGCTAACATCAAGGTTTGATATCAATTCCAACATAACCATTTGAATGTTAGTTCAACCAAGTGTAACCATACTACAAGGAAGGAATCAACACATCAACTAGGCTACATAGGGTTGACATCAATGCCAAGATGAGCTAATTTCCATCATGAAACCAATGCCAACATCATCTAGCTACAACCATTAACACCATAGTGCCAACATAGACAATTAGTTAATCATGAACATATTTGGGTGAATGACCATATGGTAGATATACCAAGTTACCCTTGGAAACCTCAATATGTGATTATTATTAGAGATCAAAAAATATTTAAAGATTTGGATTGTTTGAAAGTAAAGCTCAAAGAACTTAGGTTGGTTATATTTAATGGGGAACAGAGGAAGGGTGAATATGTCAACACATGGTTGTTGGGCATGAGGATATTAGAAGAATTTTTAGGTAAAAAAGGGGCCTCAAAAAAATTTGTACCATCCAAGTCAACTTTAAGTAATAAGATTCATAATGATGAAGTCATCCATAGCGATAAATGCTTTTGGAGGGAAGAAGAAAGCTAGTATTTTTAATTGTATTTTAATCTTATATCTTTATATATTTACTCAAATTTCAATTGTAGTAACCAATTGGATATAGATTTACATTCTACATCCAATCAATACCCAATTTGCATACTTTTGAGTATACCCACACCTAAAAAATGAAAATAAATGACAAAATTCATGTTTCTCTCAGGAAAACATATTATATATATATATATATATATATATATATATATATATATATATATATAATATATATATATATATATATATATATATATATATATATATATTATATATATATATGTATAGATATATTATTTTTTTCGTGTGGGTCTACTCAAAAGTATGCGTAGTGGGCACTTGTTGATGTGATATTATCATTTTGAATCTAGTAGGTTCCTACACTTGACATTTAAGTAAACTTGTTAGGATATAAGCCAAAAATACAGTTTAAAAAATAATTTTCTTCATTTTCCTTTAAAAATTCATAACACTTATTTTATTATTTTAGTAGTTTCATTAGGAGGCCCATTTTAGACCTCAAAATTCTCATAATTAGTATTTCTATATTCATAGCTATTCATCAAATATTAAATTAAAATTTTCATGTATTATCTTCAAGGGAAACATCCATGTGGTGAGACAAACTATAGTAGGTCAATCATATTGATGAAGATGTGACAATACTCATTGAAGCATTACTATGAAAACAAGGTTCAAGAATTCCTTAATCTCAAGCTAGGAAACATGACTATGAGAGAGAGTGAGAAAAAATTCCTGGAGATTTTAAGGTATTTTGATTTCATCATGGATGAAAAGGTGTAGTTTTAGATATTTTTAGAATACTACGATCATTTTACAAATAAAAATTCAATTTGATCAACCATGAACTACAAATGAAACTAGAAGGTAGGATGCATATTTGTATGAACAAAATAAAGGTAGGACAACATTTCAAAAATTTTGGTATGACACAAAGAAAGGAAAATATGGATTAAAGTAAGAAAGGATTGAAGCGAACTTTCTTAAGAAATAAATCTCAATATTATCAATAGGGACTACTAGCACAAACTAAACCAATGACGATAGATTCATTGGGAAAAATGTTCATATAGTAACCCATAAAATGTTGGTGATGTTAGGGAGACCACATGTTCTTAGAAGGGATATCAAATGAGGATTGTGCATAAGATTCAAGTGGATCACACTATAGAATACATGGGTGGAAGCATGACAAGGATTTATGTAGCATTATACAATAGACAAAATAACTATTAATTCTACATGATTTAGTTGGAAAGTAATATCCGTAATCATCCCATATCCATTTTGATTAATCTAGACCTTTTCATAGCTATATAGATCCTAATATAGTTTAAGATTTAAATTTAAAAGACGTAAGCATGAAAAGGATTTGTTGGTTTATCTCACCACTTCTGCCAATAGGAGAATAGATGAGCTTATGAAAGATTATAATGGATTTATCACTAAAAAAAATTGCAAATTCATACCACTTGGGTCATATTATTGCTTGATTGTAATGGATTGTTTGGACAAGCATCACATTGTCCTAGATGGTTACAAGGCTTTCACATGTGCCAATTAAAATGGAAATTTAATGTGTATTAAGGTATTAAAACGCATATATCCATCAAAGAGAGTTCTTCATTGTAGTTGAAAATAATATTTAAAAAGGTTTACGAATATATGTATCCCATATGGAGGAGTTGGCCAAGGATGAAGAGACAAATATTGAAGATTATCTAATGATAAACAAATAGGAAGATGCCTTTGGGGAATTTCTAGGATTTCCACCAAATAGATACATTGATTTTTGTATTCGCTTGATGCTTCTAGCTACCCTGGTACCTAATACTCCATAATAAATGAGTAAACTAGAGCTAAAAGAGTTGTGGATGCACTTAGAGTTGTTGAATAAGGGGTACATATGACTATATGTCTCAACTTATGGTGCCCTAGAACTTTTTGTAAAGAAAAAGGATGGAACTCTAAATTTATTTGTCAACTTCATACAACAAAACAAAGTGACCATAAAGAACAAATATCATTTTCCTAGAATAGATGATCTCTTTGATTGACTGAAGGGGAAAGGATATTTTCCAAGACTCACCTAAGGTGAGCTTACCATGATGTGATAATCAAAGGAGAAGATAATGACAAGGCTACCTTTCACACAAGATATGATCACTATGAGTTCCTGGTGGTGTATTTTGGGTTGAAAAATGTGCTAGCTACCTTTATGTTCCTAATGAATAGAATGTTAAAAGATTATATAAATAAATTTGTTGTTGTCTTCTGGGAAGATATCCTTATCTATTCCAAAACAAAAGAAGAACATAAGAGAAATTTGAGGATTGTGCTACAATTTCTAATAGAGAACCAACTATTTTCCATCTTGAGCAAGTGAACTTTCTATTAAAGACAAATCTACTATTTATGCCACATTACCTCAAAGGAGCGAATATTAGTGGATTCAAAACATATTAAGGAATTCAAAGAATGAACCACATTGAAGAATATTTCAGAAGTAAGATCCTTTATAGGTATGACTAGCTATTATAGGATATACATTGATGTTTTTCCAAGATCAACCATCCAAGTACCTTGATACAAAAGAAAGGAATAATGTTTGGTTGGATTGCAAACTATAAATATAATTTTGAGTAGTTAAAAGATTTACTAGCTAGTGCACCATTTTAAAGGTTGTACATCCAAATGAGGTTTTCACTATGGGAACGTATGCATGTAAAGAATGGCATGGACGAATCACTATGGAAAATGTGCATGTTATTTTTTGTGAATCAAGAAAGCCTAGTGAGCATGAAATAGTTTATGGTACTCTTGATTTGAAATTTACAAATACTGTCCATGTAATGAAACTATGGAAGTACTGTCTCATAGGTAGAAAATTTGAGCTAACCATAAACCATACCCGTTTAAAATATTTGTTCACATAGTCAACACTAAATTCTAGGGAAACTAGATGGATCCAATTCCTTAATGGTTATGAATTTCACATAAGCATATGAAAAGGTAAAGAGAGAAAACTAGCTTATGCACTCAACATAAGGGTGTATTGGATGAATGCTACAACCATTGGCATGCAGATATCATATCTAAACAACATAATTTTGTAGGCTAGAAAAATAGAAATAACACTATGTGCAAGCTAAAGAGGGCCTACAACAAGCTAAAATACAATAGAAAATTAAATAATATAAGATGCAAGAGGATGGATTCCTCTTGCATATGAGAAAATTATATGTTCATAATTGAGGAGTTTAATATTGAAGGGGGTGATAATGTATCCTATGCTACACATCTAGGGTACCAAAAAACTATTGTAGCTATAAGAAACCAATATTTTTGACATGGAATGAAAAAATATGTGGTTTATTACATAGAAAAATGGACGGAATGTTAGATTGATCATAAAAATTCAATATGACAGCTATAATCATTCCCCATTCCTAAGTGGAAGTAAGAAGTGCTTATAAAGATTTAATCAACACGTTGTAAAGGACAACAATGCAACATGATTCCATCATGGTAGTTCTCAATAATATTACAAAGGCTACACATTTTTGGATGAGATTATTTAAGATATTTGGGAAATTTGACTTTTAGCACACTATATCATATAAGATGAGATGGGAAGATAGAGTTCTCCAACTAGATAATTGAAGATATGCTAAGCATATATAATGGAAAATCCTTCGAAGTGGGAATACTGTCTTCATTTGGTTGAGTTTTCATATAACATTAGGTATTAGGCATCAATGATGATGGGCCCATTTGAGGACCCATATGGTAGAAATTGCAACACACTAGTGAACTAGGAAAATCCAATAGATAATATCCTTATTGGTACAAAATTATTGAGAAAATGGAAGAATAGATGATGAGGATTAGGTAGAATTTAAATAGGGCACAAGATATGAAGAAAATTTATACAAATAAAATCAGGAAACATAGAGAATTTAAAGTGCATGAGCATGTGTATTTGAAATCAAATGAAAAATGAAGCTTGATGAAATTATGGATTTTCCCATAGTTGGTAGTTGGATATTGTGGGCCATTTAAAGCCCTAGAGAGGATAAACTAGTTTCATACATGCTTGCATTTCTTACATCATTAAGAACTCATAATGTATTCCAAGAGTTTCTAATGAAAAAGTATGTTCTTGATCCAAATGACATGATTGATTAGATTCTAATCTAGGTGGATCTTGAAGGAGACTTTTGGGTAGTGTTAGTGTGCATCATACACTAAAACTCAAATTCATAAGGAGCTAATCCATCAAACTAGGAAAGATCTAATGGACCTCCTACATACCTGAAAATGCTACAATGGGGTATGAGAAGGCCATGTGAGAAGAGTACTCGCATCCTTTTATAGATTTTGGAAAAAATTGGTTGTGTTTGTACATATATGCATAAAAGTTCTATTTTGGGTTTAGTTGATTTTCCCAGATTCGTGAATTTTAGACTTCTTATCTAGCCTGTAAGGTAAGTGGTATAACTTGAGGCAAAATGATGTAGAGAAGGGGGTACACTTTCTTAGTTTATGTAATTTGAAGAAGAATGAGAGATTTCTAGTTGGAATTTCCATAGGAATCATTAAATTATAAAATTGTTGAGAATTATGATGTGAAATTTTGTATATGTAAATTTCCATAGCTATATGGTGATGTGCACTAAGGATAGTGAAAAATAAATGGGGAGGGGAATGTAACACACTAATTTTGATTCCTAGATTAATAATGTATATTTGCAAATGTGATAAATTGTCGAGGGAAAAGTGATTGAATACTAAACTTTGTCATATAGAAAATAATAAAATACAATACATTGTTGACTAGGTGCCTATGATTACATAGGAGAGGAGGATGAAAGGGCATCCATGGGGAAATCTACTTGCCAATAATACTGTGTCATTTTCATAAAACATTTTCATTAACATATAGTCCTCTATTGACTTATTGAGATCCAATCATTGAAGTCATGTATGAGAGTTAGTAAAAGACTCACCTATGCTAGTTATTAGAGCATGTGGGTGAGAGAGAGTCATACCACTTAGTTATGATAGCATGGGTTGAGTACAATCCTCTTTGGGAAGATTGAGATTCAAGCAAGCATTGGAAAAACAAGAATTTGGAGTGGAAGAAGTGAGTGATTATGTAGACAGAAAGAAGTGAAGAAAGAGAGATTATGTTAGTGTTTCAAGAGGTTGCAACCATATTCTATGTGAAAATTAGTTTATAAAGTTGGATTTTATGATGAATATTAGGCTCTTGTGCTTATGAGGAGTCCTTGTTGAAAATTACATAATATCATATGTAAAGGTTGTTGTGAGAACTCTTGTAACAAGTAGATTTCTTGGAGCCTCTAGTAAAGAAGTTGCTAGCTATTTTTGTACTAGAGGCCTAGAGGGGAAGGATATTTTTTTAAGGACTATGCTATAAAGAAGGAAATCTTAATAATCATTTTGTGTAAACTAATGTAGAATGTAAATGGGTATTCATAATTATTGTAGGAGTTGTGTCTCTATGTTTTTTCTAGGTATTGGGTCATATGAGTGGATTGTAGAAACCCATAGGAGTCTATATATCCTTATGGACTCATAGCCCCATTTTAGGGGTGACATGCTACTGATGGTAATGGAGTAGTAGAGTCTATTTTTGGGTGGAACATCCAATATATACAACCAGTTTTCTAAAAAAGTATGTGCAAGGATGATACTTAATCCTATCCTAAAAATAATAAAAGCAACAATATACTTTGTTTTGCCATTTTCATTTCATTTATAATGGTCAGTAAAGCAAGAGGATATGAGCTGTACTTTGATGATTTTGTTAGACCTAACCCAACTCTCGATACGGAATCGAGTACTTTTTGAAAATTTTGAAATGTGATTATCTGATATCACAGTAAACAAGGGAGCCACTGCCGTGGCGGTAGTCCCTGCCGTGGTCTGCCACAACAAACATCAAGCAACACGTGGCCTTCATGTTGGTGAGACATCGCATGAGGCAGACGTGTGCCGCGAGTTCGATGTGAAACCCATGGTAACTATTATTTTATAATAATTCCATTTTTCTATGTTAGACGAATTTTATTGTTTTTTTATCCTAATTAACTAGGATCATATATATTACATTTATAATCAAAATGGTGACCAACTCAACTATAATTATGGTTAACTATTGACCATGATAATTATAACATTTTTATCTATATTTTCTTAAACCTAGATCATGATCATTATAACGTTTTTAACTATATTTTCTTAACCCTAATCAAGATGATAATATCATTTTTATCCCTATATTAGTTAGACTTCGATTTTATCCCTATATTAACTCAATTAGATGTGCTATATACTAATCTGTACATAGGAGACAAATCTTATTTGCTTCGACTAGTGATTAAAGTTTCATATCGCATTTGGGAATATATTGTCTCCCCGAGTCGGTTAGTGGGCCTTCACCTTGACTTTCGTGTCCCACTTTTGTTTCATTTTATTCTCGTTTTCTATTACTTATTTACACTCGACATTTGAGATTACTTGATATGTCTGAATGTTTCATGGATATGCAACACAAGTAACATGCATAAGATCCCACAATTTTTTTTGTATTTGTTAAGTAAGAAATTTCTACACGCAACACAAAAATTGCAAAGCCAGATATGTTCATCGAAGTTTTTCAATATTGGTGTCCAAATTTGCAGAGGTCAAATGCCACTATTCATGAACCCTTGTTACAAGCTAGCTATCCTTTTAAATTTGATCGCTTGTTCCAAAATTTATTGATTCCACAGGATTATCACCAACAGTTCAGTAAGTTGCGCGAGGTAACCGCAGCAGCACCATTTTTGAAGTATGATCACCTGTTCCAAAATTCATGGATTCCACAGGATTACCTGTGGCTCGGTAATTTGCGCAAGGTATCAATGGAAATAGAGAGAACAAAAATCACGCCGACAAAATTGACGATTACATTTTTCTTTTCACACTACTGTTCATGGGTTTTGTTGACAGTTACATTTTTCCTTTTCAGACTGTGTTTCAGGGTTTTATTTATCTGCCCATATGAAGTTAGGTGTAAGTCATGCGTTCGTCACATTCTTTGTTCCGGCATCGGTCGCACTGAGTACCAGTGCCTCAACATGTGATTTGATTGATTTTTTGAATGGATATACCCACAACTAATGGTTGCTTTTCTTTTGTTCGTCAGTTTCAATGTAAAAAATAACACGTATTTGTTCTTCGTTTCTTCAAATCAGTGACACTCAGATATGTGCATTAATAATATGTGGTTCTCAATGCCAATGCCTTTAACTGCGTTGGAGCCCACGAGGAGACGTTCCCCTCTTTTCTAGTCCTGAAAAAAGGCCCAATTGGCACAACTCATTCCTATAAAAAGGACCACTGTTACCAAGAATCAATGAAAACAATGCATGCGCTCAGAAACTCTCCTCTGGTTATTGTTATTGCTCACCTTAAAAGGGACATGGGCGATAGCATGAGCAAGGTGCCTGGCAGCAATACAGTGGCCATCAAAGCTGGACTTGTTTTGTGGCAACAATTTGGCTCCAATCTATCAATGGCACCAACTTTGATTTTTCTAACTACTCTTCTGCGTTGAAGAAAACTATGGGGATTAATCAACTACAACTAAATAGTTTGGCGGTGGCCTTAGATCTTGGAAAAAACATGGGCTGGGTTTCTGGACTGGCCTGCGTGTTTCTGCCAATTTGGGCTGTTCTTGGCATTGCTATGAGCTTGGGCATGGTGGGATATGGCGTTCAATGGCTAATTCTGAGCGAAACCATTCACCCACTGGATTATTGGCAGGTTGTACATTTTTCCATGCTTTTGTGTAATTTTTCTTTTACAAAGAAATGGTTATTGGACTAGTAAGTACAATTAAATTATATAGTTTTATTCACAATTTTCAGCCAATTGAGTAGGTCTAAGGAGATATACTCTGTGGAGATATCCATATATATAGGCTTAGTTTAATTCTTCTTATAAAAAATAGATTAGTCTATTTTATAGATGAAATATTTTTTTTAACTAACAAATAATTAATGTGAATTATTTATTATATAAATGTATTTTTGAATATTCAACACCTTTAAAAAAAAGTTTTAAATAATTTTAATAAATTTTACTTAAAATTAACTCATAAAATACCTTGAAAAAATCATTTATTCTATAACTTAGACTAAGCCTTTCTATATATATTACTCGATCAAAGCCTCTATACTTGAGTTCTCTGTATTCCTGATCCATGGCACAGGACTCGCAATAACGATGGACACAACAATCTGCACACGGCTTCGTCTCCAAGTTGAATTTGAGGCGCATTTTCTTTCGGTAGGTACATGTATAACACGAGGTGCACGCCACATGCATCAACGCATAGTACGTCAATCCGGCTTGAAGACATGCTGCAAATATTAGCGAACAACAACAAAAACCCAAAAACTTTATATGTCATCAAAATAATCTAATATTCTGATCCAGGATTAAATTTGTTGTTGCCTTTTTAATTTAGTTTCCTTACATGTAGAACCGTTATCGAGTATCTCAGCTATTTGGCCGAAGACAATGCATGGACACCAATATGCGAGACAACCTGCAATACTAATCACATAGACATTGTTAAAATATAAATGCTTACAGTGGAACAAATGCAGACAATAAAACCATAAATATTGACTTTTCGGGCTCTTTTTTTTCAATAAATTTTTCGTGAGAAATTTTCAAAAGTTTGGTTTGTATTTAATAAATAGTAAGAAATCACAATTTTAGTTAAAATTATTGTGAAGGAAGACCAAAAATACATGAAGTGCCTTGGCATCGGCATTGTGGAGACATTCTTTGCAATTTGTTGTAGCGTCTCTCGGATGGCTACTCTCTCCGTCTTTGCAAGTAGTCGCGGCAATCAGACAATCTCTCCAAGTCGCAGGACCGCATTTGTTGTTGCACACCCTCTCCCTACATATTTTCCTCATGGCCATGAACACTAGGAATACCCTAGTGAAGGAGGAAGGAGGAAGAGGAGCAGGGCGACGGATAAACCGAACCATTTAAAGGTTAGCAGCGTCGTGGAAGCCGAAAAGACACCCATGAACGGAATGCAAATGCAAGTGTTTTGGTACGAACTGTAATGGGTATTAATAGTGTATATATGAAGGCCAGGGAAGAAAATGACGACACAGAGCGGAACAGATGCATTGCATGGAGCGCTTCACTCTCCACGTCCATACAACACGACGACATAGAGCGGAACAGATGCATTGCATGCAGCGCTTCCCTCTCCATGTCCCAGCCCAAAGAAGGAACGTCATGTCACAATAAAACATGTTGATGTATTGCAATATCACAAAACATTGGTTAAACGATCAGTACGGTGTATAATCAATCAGTCCGGCAATAAGACCTGGAACTCAAAACTTTGGATAAAACAAAAGAAACCAAGAAATGTTTATTTAAAACTTTGGTTAAATGATTCGGTACGCCCAAATTAATATGAATTTGGATGGATATCGATCGCTATAGTCCCATGCTAAGGCAGGGACTAATAATTGGGAAAGAACCTGTATAATCATAATTGTTCCATCACTATAATGATTAAAATGGTTTCAGCTTTGCAATGAGATGAATTATGTTGGAATTTTAGGAAGTGTAAAAATTATAAGAAATTATGTAAATGAGAGGGTTAACAATAGAAAGTTAATATAATAAGATTAATAGATGTAATATAGTATAGCTTTTGTATTTATTGTTATTTTTAATTTATGACCCTCGAAAAAAAATTGATAGGAATGGACACCTAATTCTTTTTAAGCCGCACAATTTTGAAGTTTTGTACACACTATGTTTTGCATTACCAGTCATTTAAATATAAGTCATAAGTCAATAAATATAATTTTGAGATGCGAACCTGTTTTGACAAGTAAAAAAATAAAAATAGTATATTGGTGAATTACTATCTTTACTAAAAATAATATAATAGTGGTGGGGAGATAAGTGACTCTGGGTCACCTCTGGATTAGTGTTTAAAATTGAACATGTCAGAGCTAGTCTAGAGGCCTGTGACACGTCAGAGAAGTGTTAATATAAAATTAACAGTGAAAAAAAATAAATTTTGATTTTTAAATGTTTTTAAAAAATTTTAAAAATGTTTAAAAAATTTTGATTTTTAAATGTTTTTAAAAAATTTAAAAAATGTTCTAAATTTTTTAAGAAAGGCTCCTTGTGTACTAAACATTTCTGAAAATTTAAAGAATTAAAAACTGACCACCGGTCCCTTTTTTATCTGACAACTTGACTTTACTAGAGAACGCTGCTACAAGGATTGTTGAAGCAATAAATAAATTGTAATAGTGCGGAGGTTGTTGCATTGCCAAGTAAGCTTCTGAAACAATAAATAAAATGTAACAGAGTTTGGAAGTTGTTGCATTGCAATCCAACAATCCAGTAGTCTTAATGGCGGGCTGCAGGACTGCTATTTATTACTTTCACAGTTTTTTCATCCCATCGAACAGGAGAACTGCGAAAGAACAGGAAAACTGTCAAGAGAACTGGGAAGGAGGAGAACTGTGAAAGAGAGCGGGAGAACTCTCTGCAGCTACCTGCTATGAGAAAGCTAGAGCAGCAACAACTTTTCTCGCTGACTCCATGCTTCTGAGGTGAAGGTCCAACTGTAAAGATCTATCTATGCTGAAAATATATTTAAGATATGATATGTTGTTTTCAACCCGGTTACACATAGAGAGAGCAGAATTTGGTGTGTATTTTTTTTTTTATGGCTTTTATGCATTACGATGCATAAATTTTGATGCCTATTGGGTTGTTTTTAGTATATATTGGGTTGGTGTTTCAGTAAGGTATTTTTTTTAAATATTTGTATAATGGATTTTGTAATCGGTCTAAAGTTTCTTCATGTATAATCTCTGCAGCTCGAAAATCTGGTCAGTATTTAGAATATTAAGTTTCAATATTTAGAGATTTATAAGTATTTTTCAGTATTGGACATTTTTTTTATTGTCTTTTTTTATTTTGTTAATTTGGTCCACATTTAGAATATCAAGTTCCAATATTTAGATATTTATTCTTATTTTTGGGCATGGGACAATTTTTTTAGTCTTTTTTTTATTTTGTTTGTTTAAAACCAGAAACATGAAAGATGGTCTTTTCTATCATTGTTTTTATCATGTCTAAAATAGACCCACACTGAATTCACAAATTCAATTATCAATCCTTCTAAAATTACATATGTCAAACTACTAAGCTAGTATTTAGAAATTGCATAAAATTTTGGCTAAATTCTAACTAAATAGCCCCCCACTGTTTTTAATCATTTTTAAGCAGCTTTTCCCAGACTATCTACTCATGGAATCCATGATACCATTATTTTCCAACCAAAGTCAAGTTCATTAAATTGCACTGTAAAATGGTATGCGTTTGCTTTTAGTTGAGGAAGGCAAAAGAAAATTTTGCAAGGAAAGTTGGTTGTTTATGTGTGTTTAATGTCAGTAAAGTTGAGAGTGGTAACACAAACAAATATGTCAATATTGAGGATCTATAAAGGGATTTGATGAAAAAATATATTTTGTTTGTTTTGGGGCTGAGGTAAAAATTATAATGAGTAGCCAAATTTCCTTAATTTAAATGGGTTATAATAGATTTGATATAAAATTCAGAATAAATAGCCTTAGTGACTTCTTGTTACTTTGCATTTGACATGATTTTGATGATAGTAAAGTTGAGCTAGTGCACATAAAAAGAGAATCAAAATTGAAAAATTACCTATCTAAGAAAAAAAACAAAAAACATTTGCTTGATATAAATTCAATAAAACCTAAACCAAATACTTTAATTTCAAAGAATCAAGATGGAGTATAAGATAAAAGAATAATATAAACTCTAGAATAAAATTATCCCTATCTAAATATTTAAAATTTTGTTCATTGTTTACTCGTTTTTCTATTATTTCATAATTAATGTGTTTCTTTTTATGTACTACATAGTTTTTTGAATAGAAAAGAAATATGATAGTGAAAAGTTGCCTAAAACTGGAAAAATGAAGAAAATGATTCTCCTATTAGACTTGTATTATCATAAAGATTTTGTGTGCTTTATCCACTTAACTAACTACATCAGGTTGATCCAGCCATGGAATTGTTAAAAAAAAAAAAATCTTGATAATATATTTTAATGGTGTAAGTTTTTATTGGAATTGTTAAAATAAAAAGAATATCTAGTAATATATTTCAATGGTAAACGTTCTTACTATCCTGACTTGTATAGCCATAAAATTTATGAAAAAAAATATTTTTTGTATTTTTATTTTTCAAATTTATGGAAATGGATATTTTTGTATTTATTTTTCAAATACAATAATTTATAACAATTTTGCAAGAGAGTTCTGCAGTTGAAACACAACCAAGAATGAAATTTATTCAATACAAACTATAAAAAACAAAAAACAAACTAAAAAAATAAGTAAATAAGATAAGCCTTAATTTAAAATTTTAAAGACTTAAAAAAACACTTTTTATTTTGGCTTTTTTTTAATGAAAATCTTATTTAATATACATTTTTCATTAAAAATACAATTATTTTTTATAACTTATCAACTTCAAATTTGAAAACTGCTCGAGATCCAACGTAATAAGAGCTGACATGCAACCCAAGGTAAAAGACATTAGCTTCTTCGCACCATAAATGAAGAAAGAGAGAAAAGGGCAGCTAGCACATTCCAAGTGTAGATGCAGTTGACCTGGCCATACTAAATTGATCATATTTCAAATAGCATCTTCCAATCATTTGTTTTGCTTCTGCGCAATATACACAAATTTTAATAAATCGTAATTCACATTTCATGACATTCTTTTTTGTTTTGCGAATCGTTTCCTGTGCAGAGTTTTCCGTTTTGCGCAAAGCTTTGCACAAGTAAGGAAATACCAGTCCAAGGATTGACTTTGTGACCTTAGCTAAGTTGAAAGGAATGGTATTGTTTCTCTGCAGAGGAAATAGTTTCTCTGATTAAGTACGGATATAAATTACGGATATAAATTATTGAGATCGTGTGTAGATTTAATGACTAAATTATGTCTTTCGAGGTATCAGTTTCTCCTCACAAACTCCCACTTGTCTCATTGTTGTTGATTATCGCATTTCTTGCATTAAAGATTAAGTGGAAAACCGTATAGTAAAAGAAGCACCATCGTTACACGTTAAAATAGATTATTTATATTAACATTGAATATCTAAAGAATCTCATTGCAAATCTCCCAAGTCTCCCAAATAAGATCAGAGTTCCCAAGTCTCCCAAATAAGATCAGAGTTCCACAATAACAGGTCGAACTAAATTCTATACGTTCATTTCACGACCAATAATGAGCGAATCTCATGGCAAATCTCCCAAGTAAAATCAGAGTTCCACAATGACAGGTCGAACTAAATTCTATACGTTCATTTCACAACCAATAATGTTTTGAAGGCCGCCAACCTGCACAAGTGACAAGTCACACGGCAAACAAGTGGTATTTCAAAGGGCTCCTCGAGCGCCCTTTTAGTCAATAATGTTTTGTCTTCGGTGGATGGGCATTCCTAAAAAGCCCTAAAGCGGTTAGCATCCCAAGTTGTGCGGGAGTGTGTAGTTTGGGTAGGGCCCCTCTATTCTGCATGCTCTTCGAAACCACATCGGAGGGTTTTTTTTTTTGGTTAATAATGACGATGAAATTCACATGTAAGACCTCAGTGAATAGAGTCTTGCTTTAAGTGAATGGGCATCCCTAACAAGCTCTGAAGCGGTTAGTATCCCAAGTTGTGTGAAGTATGGGTCAGGGTCTTCTATTTCACATACTTGGCAAAACCACATCGGAGTGTTTTTTTGGTAAATAATGATGGCTAAATCCACATGTAAGAGGTCAATCAACAAGTTCTTGCTTCGAGTGGATGGGAATCCCTAAAAAAACCCTAAGTGGTTATCATCCCAAGTTGTGCGGAAGTGTTGAGTTTGAGTGCAGGCGATATACACATGTAATAGGTCTATGAATAAGGTCTCACATTGAGTGGATGGGCGAAATACCCTCGAAACCACATAATGACGGCGATATCCACATGTAATAGGTTAATCAATAAGGTCTCACATTGAGTGAATGGGCGAAATACTCTCGAAACCACATCGGATGGGGTTTTTTGTAGATAATGATGGCGATATCCACATGTAATAGGTCAATCAATAAGGTCTCACATTGAGTGGATGGGCGTCTCTAAAAAACCCTGAGGCAGTTAGCATCCCAAGTTGTGCCGAAGTTCAGAGTTTGGGTCAGGCCCCTTTAATATGCATACTTGTCTTGAAATTTTCCTAGGATTCATACAATTTTACCATACCCATCGAGCTGTCATAGATTTGCTGTAGCATGCTATTACTGTATTTGACATTTTTTTTCTCTCGTGTTCTTTTAATTATTTCATAATGATGTAGCCAAGTCCCATGACAACACATTGATATTATGTAAACTATAATTCCACACACATATGTTAAACACACAGAGAACAATGGGCAAGATATCAAGAATAAAATTTTGAATTTTTTGGATTCATATTATGAGGTCTTCTGGACTCCAATGACTATTCAACTTCCACACCATAACTCTTAGCATATTAGGTGTCTAACATTCCGCGTCTCAATCTGAAGGGGTATATACGAGTCCAAGAAGAGAGCTATAATACAAAAATATAACAATGCATGACAGCAATAGGCTAAATGTGCTCTATGAAATGATGGAATAAGGTGGGAGAACTAAAGGTCTCATCCTAGAACGATTAGTGTGATTCCAAAAACTCTTCCAAATCTAGCAAGAAGCTAAATTCTTTTGCTAGAGGAAGTGCTCCTTAATGCTTTGAAAAGGGAGACCTTCAACCTGGAAAAATGAAGGTCATCAACTTACATTGGTTTAAGGAAGGCGACCAACCAAAAGCATGCTTAGGGGCTTCTCTGTCTCTGGCTAAACCTCTGAATCTAGGTATAGATGTCTCTGACTGTAGGCTCAGGCAACAGGTTGAAGTTGTGGCTCAAGCTCACTTGATGCATCTTTGAAACTTATATATTACCATAAATTCCCCCCGTGTTAGATACAAGGTGAGAAGATGAATAAAACTCAACTGTAACACTTATGAAAACTTGAGAACAAATTTTTTGATACGAGTGAAATATCTTCTTGGTCTTTGAAGCCCATTTTAAAGAAGCGATCCATCCAAGGTGAATCTTTGTTCTTGCAAGATGCTTATTTTTGAAGAATTTGTTTGAAGAATGAGTATGTTGACCATAATGTTTGCACGGGTGAAGATAAAAATAATGATCTTTCAAATGGCCAAATTTGTCACAATGTTGTTAATTGACAACCTCTAATTGTGAAAGTGGAGTAGGATTTGGACTAGGTGAATATGAGTTATCTTGAAGAAACCCAACACTTTGAAATTAAATAGGCTTAGAGTAGTATGGACTATGAAAGGACACCTCTTGTCATATCCAAGACCAATTTTGTTCTTGTCGTTGACAATCCTTTCCAAAGCTCTGATGATGTGCTTGGGAAGTGGGGGCTAAATGTTTTCATTTGCATGCAAATTTGCTTTTGAAATTAGCATATGATAGGGATCAACCTCAACCTTACTGGCTTGATCACTTGTTAGTTGCTGATGGGTCCCGGTTTAAACCTCAAATAGACTATCGTTCTGAAGAAAAACGAGTTTAGAATGACAACTCTTCTACTTTAACTCATCTTGTTGAAGTTGCGATTCAAGCTGCAAGAAGTCAATCTTCTCTTGTGCATGTTGTAGACAAATTTTAATATCAAAAAGAGTGTCCTTGCTGATGTTTATTATCTCATCTACAATGGAATGTATTAGAGTATTCAATAGCTCTAATACATCATCAAGTCTAGTCATATCTAGAGAGAAATCATGTTCTTTCCCTTGGTTCATAAGTTGTTGCATACAAATAGTGGGTTCTTGTGATGACATGGTGCATATAGAACTGATACTACTGTGAGTTTGTAGAAGATAAGGTCCTTCCAAATTAGATTGGACTCTTTTCCAAATTTAACGAGAGGCAGCCTAAAAAATTGTTTTGTTTGGTTTTATTATTATTATTATTGTTGTTATTATTATTATTATTATCCATACACGAGTTCAAAATAATCATACCACGTCTCACTTTCAACATCTAACCTCATTTAATTTCCACTCACTGCAAGAATAATGCAAGCCTTTAATCAATATATGAAAAATTGATTAAGAATTTTCAAAAGAAAGGTGTGAATTCAAGCAATATTCCATCAAGAAATATACTCAAATATACCCATAGTTTTCATCATGAGAGAAAAACTACAACGAGACCAAAAATAAAAATCATGTTGATGACACACCCTTCCGCTGACGAGGATGTTGCGTGGCAGTTGAACCACGTGATATTCACGCGTAGTCACTTAAAGGTTTTGGGGAGGTTTAATGAGGCGTTAATGCGTCCACCATTCACAAGGTTCTGGAGTTTCGCACTAGCTCTATGGTTTTGTGTGAAACCCTTTCCTGGTCATTCACTTGCCCTGTTGGTAACCTGGTTGCTCTGTCTGTTATGGGGTTCGAGTCCTGGTTGTGGCTGTGGCACTCGACCCTCCTTCGTATGTTGGCTCTGTTGTGTTCTCCCTGCTATGTTCGCTGGCTCCATTGCATTCTCCCTGCTATGCGCTCACTCTGAAGGTGGTCTGAAACGGAAAAGCCTTATTTGATTTATTGTTTGTTGGCTTGATCTATTTGTATATGTGGCTCAACTATTAATAAATTGTTCTGGTTTCTCTGGCAGGTTCTCGGTCTGTTTGCTCTGGCGACTATCCAGTTTCTTCCACAGGTATCCTTCTTCTCCGGTTTTCACTTTCTCATGCTACTATGTCTCCTGCTGACAAATTCCGCTCCTTGTGAGTATTCATGGGTTTATATGGCTTTGTGGCCGTGGCTCTCTGGTCTTTTTGTTGGGGCTCTTGATTCTCGTTTTCCCTCTTAGCATTGCTACTGGTTTGGAGTTTGTTCAAACCCTCTTGACACTTAGGGTAACCTCAAAGCTTTCGATTGTCATTGCTTCTTTCTGTTATGTTTACTTACTATTTAGTCAGGTTATGCTGCCCTAACTTATGTACTCGTTGTGCCATGCAGGTGGCTCATGTGCCGGTGTCAAGAACTCGGACTTGGTGGCTTGTCGTGTCTCCAGTTTTTGGTCTTAGCCCTTGTTTGAAATGGGTAACACCGTTCCCTTAAGTTTGCCCTGGTGCTTGTTTAAGGCTCTGTCTGTCGATTCAATATTTAGTTTTCTTCTCTGTAGGTTATGTAGGATTGTCTTTTTTTTCTTTAGGTCTTCACAACTATACTCTGTAGTCAGTCTTGCAGTTTTTATTGTTTTGTAGTGGTCGCATTCTTTATATCTCGCCCTATAGTCCATCCTCTATTTTCATTCTTGCCTAGTCATGTTGACTGAGGGTTTCTAGTCCTCTCTTCTACAGATGAGAAGGGACTTGAAGAAACCTAGAACTATGTGCCTATATATGAAATGTAAATATGGAACAGCAAGGAACTTGAAATGCTAATTTTCTTTGTCAATTATTTGTGTAACATTTTCATTACATATAAGCGCATTTAGATAAAAAAAAGAAGTCATTTTACTGAATGTTAAAATGTTTTGGTCTGCGAGTACCTTTGGTTATACATGGTAAAAAGTCGATTTCTGGGTAGGCGCACAGTTCTTGTTTTCTTCCCTCACTCTTAGATGTTTATGCTGGCACAGTCTTCATGTTCGTTCTCCTTTTATAATTTGCACTCATGCACATCTACAGAAAATGATTCATGAAATAGTCTTTTTGATTACTTGAAAATAGCAATGTTTATTCTTCTAGTTTACACTTGTTACCAAACTTTTACAATCTCAATATGTTTCTATTTTTCTCTATCTAGGCAGCAACCCCGTGCCTTCTATGGAGTGTCTTTTTAATAGTTCAAGTAGCCTTATTCAATTGAGGAACTACCTGCGGTTACATTACACAGTTACATTTCCTGTTATGTTGTCAAACTATTTTTTTTTGTTAAGCTCACATTCATAACTAAAAAAGAAACATAAATAAAGAAAAGAAATTTACAATCGCTGTAACAACCTTCTTGGAAAAAAAAAGTTAACAGTAAAATAAATCAAAGTGAAATTTTCTAAAAGGTGCTTTAGGCAGCCTATCCACCTGTCGCCTCACCATTGGATGCTCCTGCATCACATATTCTCGAACTTTGACTCTTTTTTGGGGAATAATGCTTAATTAGTTATGTAAATTGCTAACAAATTAGTCAGCAAATTTTGTGTTGTATGCAAAATTAAGGCAACAAATTGTTAGGGTGGTTAGTGCTGGAAATTAGCTGTAGTGCCAGTAGATTTGTTTCAGAGTTGACTGATAATTATTTTAGTAATAATTTTACTATATAAGAATGTAGTTAATGGTTCAATTAATATATGAGATTTACAGCAGTTTTTATCTCACACAGTGACTATGTTTTATTTGTTTTATTTTTTTTATATATGTATTTTTCTTCATAGTTATGTTCGCTTATCAGCTGGCTTAAATAAGTCATTTCATATTCTACAAGTGATATCAGAGCAAGTAAAATCGTTTTGGGTTAAAGTTGTATTATTGGAATTTCGCCAAAGTTAATCATGTTGAATCTTAACCTAATGCTAGTTCCAAAATTTGTGGGAGATTGTTGAATCAGGATATGAGGAGCCAGCTGATTGGAATGCCCTTACAGCCAATGAAAGAACAACAAGAAAGGAAGCAAGGAAGAAGAATGCTCAGCTTTGTTTCACATTCAGATAACTCTTGATAAGAGCTTATTTCCAAGAATATCAGGAGCAAAAACTGCCAAAGATGCTTGGGAGACTCTACAAGAAGCTTACCAAGGTAGTGATCAAGTTAAGGTGGTCAAGCTTCAGACATTGAAGCAAGACTTCAAGAATTTGAAGATGCAAGAAGCTGAAAGTGTGAGTGACTATTGTGTGAGAGTCAAAGATGTGGTTAATAAAATGGTTACACTTGGAGAAACTGTAAGTAATGAAGTTTTAATTAAAAAAATATTGAGATCTTTAACACATAGATGGAATCGTGTTGCCATAATCATGGAAGAAAGTAAGGATTTGACAGAACTACAGTTTGATCAATTGGTTGGATCTTTGATGTCTCATGAAGAAAGATTGAAGGACACTTTTGAAAGTGTAGAGAAAGTGTTTTCCCCTAAATTACAAATTACAAAGAATGAAGATGCAAGCAGCAGCAGCGCCAAAATCAATCAAGGTCAAGGTAAATGCCAAAGCCAAAATTCTTCAAGAGGTAGAGGAAGAGGTGGCTCAAGTGGAAGAGGTAGTTTCAGAGGAAGAGCCAAAGGTAGATTTGATAAGAGAAATGTTCAATGTTACTATTGTAACAGGTATGGACACTTTGAAAGAGAGTGTAGATTGAAATAAGGTAAAAATGCTAATTATGCTCAAGAAAGTGGTGAGTATCCTATAGATAACTTATTTTTATCTTATGCCAAAGGTGAAAATACTAGTAAAGATGTTTGATACCTAGATTCTGGATGCTCTAACCATATGACAGAGAATGAGAAGTTGTTTTCCGCAAAGGATGGAAATTTCAAATCCAAGATCCAGCTTGGTGATGATAAATCATTGGAGGTTGCTGCCAAAGGAGCTATGGAGGTCCAAACAAAAGAAGGTATAAAGAGTATTCATGACATTTATTATACTCCACAATTGAAGCATAATTTGTTGAGCGTTAGGCAGTTGTGTGAGAAAAATTATAAAGTAGTATTTGAAAATAAGACATGTATTATCTATGATAAGAATAAGGGAAATAGGGTGATAATTGTTGTGCCTATGAAAAGAAATAGGATGTTTCCCTTGAGGTTTGATGAACATAACAACAATCTTGCAAATATGGCTTATGAAGATTAAAGTTGGTTATGGCATCTCATGTATGGGCATTTAAATTCTCACAGTTTGAAGTTTCTAACCTCACATGCATTAGTTTCTTGTTTGCCCAAGGTAGAAGAGCATAAGGAGGTTTGTGAAGGATGTGCTAAAGGAAAGCATACAAGAGAAAGGTTTCCAAAGGGAACTACATGGAGGGCTCATCACCCACTTCAGCTTGTTCATTCAGACATATGTGGTCCTATGCAGACTAAGAGTTTGGGTAAGTCATCATATTTCATCACTTTTATTGATGATTACTCATGAAATTGTTGGGTATATTTTTTGAAGGTTCAAGGAGTTCAAAGCCCTTGTAGAAAATGAGAAAGGGTGCAAGATCAAATGTTTGCGGACTGACCGTGGAGGAGAATTCTGCTCAAACGATTTCCAGATTTATTGTGATATGAATGGCATCAGGAGGCAGCATACTACGGCATACACACCCCAACAGAATGGCATAGCTGAAAGAAAAAATCATACTGTGGTTGAAATGGCAAGACGCATGTTACAAACTAAGGGATTGAGCAACTCTTATTGGGGAGATGCAGTTGCTACAGCAATGTACATCCTCAACCGTAGCCCCACCAGTGAACTAGAAAAGATGACTCCTTATGAAGCTTGGTATGGAAAAAGGCCTAATGTTAATCATTTCAAAGTTTTTGGTTGTTTGGCTTATGTGCACGTACCTGATCATAATAGAAAAAAGTTAGATGAAAAGAGTGAGTTATGTATTTTTATTGGGTATAGTGAGACAAGAAAGGCTTATAAATTGTATAATCCTCTAACTAACAAGCTTATTGTCTCAAGAGATGTAATTTTTTATGAAGGGGGAGTTTGTGGTCATCAAAAAGGCCATGTTGAGAAGACAAAATCTGTTTTGAATGATGATATAATTATTGATAATGATCATGAGCAGCCAACTCACGTTTCTGTAACTAGTGGCTTAACTCCACCAAGTATCTCCTTCATCAATTTCTTCAACATCAAGTTCAAGTCCAACTTCTCCTCCAAGTTCTACAAGGAAGGTAAGAAGATTGAGTGATATTTATCAGAGGAGTGCAAATCAAGCACATGAAGAAAGCCCAATAGGTGAGATAGTCAATTTTTCTTTATTAGCCAAGGCTAATTTTGAACCATCATGTTTTGAAGATGCATGTACTAATGAGGTTCGTGCAAGAAGAGATGGATTCCATTCAAAGGAATGACACTTGGAAGTTGACAGAGCTTCCACATGACAAGAAAAAGATTGGCACCAAATGGGTCTATAAGACTAAATTTAATAGTGATGGGAGTGTTGAAAGACACAAAGCAAGATTAGTTGCTAAAGGATTCACACATAAATATGGAATTGATTATGAAGAGACATTTGCGCGAGTAGCAAGACAGGAGACCATTAGAATGTTGATTTCATTAGCAGCTCATAAAAAGTGGAGCATACATCATATGGATGTGAAAAGTGCCTTCTTGAATGGGTACTTAGAAGAGGAAGTATATGTGGAGTAGCCACAAGGTTTTGAAGTGGAAGGAAAGGAGAATAATGTCTACAAGTTGAAGAAGGCTTTGTATGGCCTCAAGCAAGCACCAAGAGCGTGGTACGCAAGGATTGATGGATACTTTCAGGAAAATGGCTTCGAGAGAAGTAAGAATGATCCTACCCTTTACTATAAACAAGAAGGTATTGATATTTTAATCATAAGTTTGTATGTTGATGATCTATTGTATATGGGTAGTAGTTCTAAGATGAATGATAAATTCAAAGCTCCTATGATGAATGAATTTGAGATGAAAGATCTAGGCATCATGAAATATTTTCTAGGAATGGAGGTTTATCAAAGTAAGGATGAGATTTTCATTTGTCAGACAAAGTATGCACAGGATATGTTAAATAAATTTCATATGCTTGATTTTCATCCATCCCCTACTCCAAGTGCTCATGGAGAGGTGTTATGTAGAGATGATGGTGCTGATTTAGTTGATGAGAAAACTTACAGAAGTATTGCGGGGAGCTTGATATTTCTAACCCACACAAGGCCTGATATTACATATTTAGTTTCACTTGTTTCAAGATATATGACAAATCCATCTGAAATACATA